>JAQIXU010000393.1:0-37018 GCA_034701245.1 Strigamia transsilvanica | reverse complement strand
CGACTTAATATGATGAATTTTTTATGAATTTCGACTTAATATGATGAATTTTTTATGAATTTCGACTTAATATGATGAATTTTTTATGAATTTCGACTTAATATGATGGATTTTTTCATGAATTTTTCATGAATTTCGACTTAATTTGATGAATTTTTCATGTATTTCGACTTAATTCGATGATTTTTTCATGAATTTCGACTTAATTCGATGATTTTTTCATGAATTTCGACTTAATTCGATGATTTTTTCATGAATTTCGACTTAATTTGATGAATACGTTCCCCCGATACGTTTCGGAAGCGTGACATTAGTCCCGGCGCGTTATTCGAGGTCCGCGGGCTAATGGAGACCCGCGGACAAATGGAAGAAATACGGTATGCTCGTTATGCGAGGTTCCACTGTACCACAAATTTTCAATGGGATTCATGTCCGGTGAATTTGGAACTCAATCTAGAACAACCAAATGCTGTTCTTGCACCCAGAGCTTGGTTCGTTTTGCTGTATGACATGGTGCAAGGTCCTGCTGGAATATGGCATCACTGTCACTATACTGCTCTTCTAGAGTTGGGAGCACAAAATATTCCAAAATTTCGATGTATGCTTCTGCATTGATGGTACCTTTGACAATACAGTTTTCCAACTCCCTTGGATGAAAAGCAACCTCATACCATTAATTTCTGAGGAGATTTAACTATGTGCAATGCAGTCAGGATCATCTGCTTCATCACATTGTCTCCAAACATGACCACTCGAGTCTATTTTCTGCATTGATGAAATATCACTAAATATAACACTTTCCCACTGCTCTTGAGTGAAGTTCTTATATTTACGAGCCCAATGGAGGCGTTTTTTTTTGTGCAACTTGGTTAGGAATGGTTTCTTCTTTGGTTTAGCAGTTGCAGTTGCAGTAGCAAGTTGCCTCAAATCATTCCAAGTTGTTGATTTGGAAACACTTTCTTTTAACAACATTTGACAATTCATTTGCCTTATCTTGCACAGGCATGCACCTATTCTTCTTCACAATTGTCTTTAAGGCTCTCAGAACTCTTTTATCACATAGTTAAGGCCTTCCTGATCTCGTCTTGACATTAGTAGTTTTTAAGTATATTAGATACACTGGCTTAAGAACTATCAGTTCTTGTAGAAATTACAGTTTGGTTCATGTAGAGCAATAATTTTAGCCTTTATGACTTGAGTGAGCTGTTTTTTGCAAAAAAAAGTGATTTTAGCTATATGCATGCCATATGACACATAACAAATTTGCATATTTATCAACTATTATGATGACAGAGATTAATTTAAAAAAAAAATATTTAGAACTTAATTTAAAAATATTATAAATTTTTTAGACAAGATTTTTTTGTTGTAAACTTATTGGACAACATGAACTATGAAAAGTAGGGATTGTAGGCAAAGTGCTTATCCCAGGAGCTTTAAAGAAAGCTTAAATTGCACACTATTAAATGGTATGAACGAGTTCATTCCAAAACAAAATTCCTAGAACACATCAGTAAATTAATTTATTACAATTTCAGATAAAAATATTATTATAAACTTTTTGTCTGAAGTCTTTTTTTTTAGATATGGCTTTGATTTGTTGAACGGGTAGCTGATGTTCTCGTTTTTAGATTTCTTAGTTTTATAGTTTATTTATTTGTGCTTTACACTTGAAGTTCTTCTTGAGCACGCCCATTGATTGAGAACATAGGTCTTAAGGGATACAAAAGATAAGCTTTGTTAAAGTTCCTTTTGACAATGGATTATTAGGTGTCAAACTAAATACAGTTTTCCCACTGCACTAGTAGTGATAGAATCAAAGAAGGGTGGCCATACAATATTTCAGAAAAATAAACTAAATGTGTGTAGAGGAAATGGATATCCGCCAAGGTCTGATTCTTAGTTTGTGCTACATGGTTTGCTCTTGCAGCAGAAAACTCAAAATTATTCCTCAACGGCTGGACAGTAAAGCAATTGCAAATTAGTTATACTCTTCTTTATAAACCTGCATTTCAGTCATTTTAATCCTGGTATGACAGTTGAGACTGAGAACTAAAACTTGAAAAATGATTGAATCTTTTCTCGTTTTTTTTTTCAAGTTAAGGAAAGAAGACTTACAAATCCACCCGATTGACCAGCTGCAAAATATCGTACATCATTGTGCCAGAATAGAAATCAATCAATGTTCAACCGTGTCGTGTATAGTCAAACTGCGTCAAATTGTGAAATAATCGAAAACAATCAGGAAATTTTTGGAAGTAACAACTTTGCAATGAAACCAGTTTTAATGAGATCAATTGATCCAATTTGATTGGAATGTTTTGGAAAAAAAAAAACTAGACCTAATGCAACCGATACTTCAAGTTAGTGCCCCCTCCACACCAATCTCTCTTCTCTGCAGGCCCCCGGTATTACCAGGGCCTCGAAAATGATTATCATACTGTATATAAAAAAACGCGTGTGTGCGTGTGTGATCAACTGAAGATTTGATTGGCTTCTGTTGGTCATGTGCCCCCTCCCCCTTCCCCCAAAAAAACAAAAAAAAACTGTCATGCCACCTGTTAACGATTTAACCAAGTTTAAAAATTTACAAATTTTTAGAATTGGGGGCCTCTGATTTAGCTTGTGCCTCAGTGCCTCCAACTGCATGATCCGCCACTGGGCAAAACTAAATATTTTCATTACTGTATACAAAATCGTTAATGCTCCAAGTGTGTAAATATACAAGTAGAATAGTTTTCTATTTAAACAATTACAATATTTGCACAAGGCTTTTTCTCTTATTTTAAAAATGAAGAATTGAGGAATGAACAAGAGTTTGTAGATGGCAACTTAACGCAGTGTAAACAAGGTCTTTCGCATTAGCACTCCCTCCAACTATTTGTTAAGTGATTGCACAAAATATTAAAACACATCAACAGCAATCTTTTTAAAACTGAAAAAATTTATCTTTCTGTGTGCAAAAAATGTAATTTCTTCGGTCTAGTAGAAGTAGCACAAAGCACAATTCTTGCGCAAAATCTACAGTCTGTGTTTGTTTGTTGTACAGTACAGTCGTTTATGGCCAGCAATGAAAAAGAAGAGTCGTTTTGGAACATTGCCAAAATAGTAACACAGTTATGTAATGTCTACAAGTTAGAACTTGAAAGCGTGTAACTATAAGTTAAAACGAAAGAAAGAAAGAGAAAAAAAAATAAAAAACATGTCTTGTTTTTAGTCAAAATAAGGTCATTGTTATTACTGAAGCAACCTTGGCCCAATGTTGCTTTTTGAAATAAAGCACTAATTTTTTCAACATTATTTTCCATATTGTTCACAAATTTTGACCTACACTATTCTTACTTAATTTTGCACTATTTCAAATAAAAGTTTTTCTGATGTATTGGCGACGTTCGTAAGTTTCCCAATGTTTTCCGGCGTTTGCCAGACATGGCGACTCCTTGAACTATACATAGGACGTGCATACCACAGTTTAATTATCAGTGCTATCTGCTAGGTTAGGTTCAGTGAGGTAGGCCAAAAGAGCAATGTAGGTGCAATAATGAGTGTACGGTGTGTTAGAAACAATAGGCACATTCATGAAGTCATTTAAACTGGTTTAAAAGTCATCGCTTTGCTTTCACTTCATTAAATATGACTAGCAATTCCTCGGGGCCGGATTGGAGTTACGACAGATGTGTAATGCTAATAAAATCAGACCATTTTTGTGTCTGTTTTGATTGAAAGGTCCGCTAATGTTGCACGGTACTTCAGAACGATGTACTTTATTCGAGTCTACAAAACTTATGACTTGTGATTTATTTTATGATATTGCCTTTCAGCAATTACGTTTACTTTTTCATTTCTATTCTATGGAGCACACTGTCACGGTAAGATACTAATCACGAAATGTTCAATTTATCAAAGATAACCTTTTAGCCAACTTTTTCATCTGTGGGTGAAAGCTATTTTCTTCTTTGTTTTGTTTGTTTTCTTAATGAATTTACTACATTTTGATTCTTCAGAATAAAGGCATTACTCCCTGAAGAAACATTAAATTGAAGAAATACCTCAATTGGTTTCTTAAGGGGTAAACCTATCATCAGCCGGTGTGCTACGTTGATTATTCGTTTTAGCTTTAGGTTTTGGAACTAATTTCCAAGTTGAATTTCTGAGGTCTTGCTCTTGACTTCTAATCAGAGTTAAATCTTTAAAGCTGTTCTTCTTGATGATACATTAAAAAGTAATTATGTCAGGTGAAAGTGGCCCATCTCTGGGTAAAGCGTGTAATTTGAATAGGAAATGAGATGAGGATTGTCAATTGCTCATTTAATTGAAATCTTGCATTAGTATACGCATAACAATATTATTGTCATTATCGCTCCAACTGCAGAAGAAACTTATTCAGGTTGATAATTTTCTTTAACTGACTTATTAGTTATAAGTACACTCAACCTTCGTTAGACGGCCGCTCTTTATACGGCGTTTCGTCATAACGGCCTTGTGCCATTGTGGCTAAATTTCGATTTGCGGCTTAACATTTTCGATATACGGCCAAAAATTCGGGAAATTCTCTCCCCCTGATTCGTTATACGGCATTTCGCTTTTCGGCCGATTTTCCAGGAACGTATCCCGGCCGTATAACTAGGGTTGAGTGTATTACTGTTACTGATAACAAATCTGCAATGGAACATAGTAAAAATTTGTAGATAAGGAGACTGGGGTCTGTGACCAGTTGTGTACAAAAGTTGCCTGGATTTTGTGCAGAACTGCAAAAAAAAAATGCAAGTCACACATCATTGGACATTTTTAAAAAAAATTATTTTTATGGCATTTAATCATTAGTTTTTTGAAGTCATGCTCAATGACAAGATGATTTTTATACCAGAAATGGATTAGGAAACCGCTGTTCGATGGCAACCACTAAAGGTATTTTTAAATTTTTACTGAGTAAAAAAAGTGGAATATGATAAATTATACTCCATAAAAGTCTGGCAAACAAACCATGCTATGTAAGACATTAATGGATTTCTTTCATCTTTTTTGTAGTGTAACTCTTCTGCTTGAAATACAGTGGCAGAAGTTTAAATGTACACTTGAGCTCTTAAAAATACTTAATATAAAAACAACAGCTGTCATTAATAGCTCTAAATTTGAAGATAACGCATAAATGAAGCTAAACCACAATGACTACTTCAAATACTTAGCAATTTGCAAAAAAGATTACATCCCTTGACTGGCTAATTGCTGCTACGTTGTGAGCTGCGCGAGTGCCACATGTGCAACTGTGTTTCATTGATCCCGTCAAGTTTAGGCAAATTACCAAAAGATGTAAAATATCTGAATAATTTTTGTAATAATGTTTTATTTCGTGTTTCTTATTGATAGAAAATGTAATATTTTCAATGAAATAAGTTACTACGTTTTCATCGTATTAGCGTTACAATCAAATGATTTATGATCACTTAAAACAACAGTGTTGTCACATCTGGCTGCTGAGGAACATGATTTAAAGTGTCAGCAAAAGTTCAAATTTATTGATATAAAATAAGTTTTTTTTCTTTCCATTCTCTTTTGCTGAATGGGCTTGCTTGTAGCAAACAAGTTGTTCTAATCGAAATAGAATGAATTTTGAAATTGTTTTGATTCATTTTCACTTAGTTTCAACTAAGTTTTCTGTCGAGTTTAACTATAAAATAGGTGGAAATAGTTCTGCTATTACTAAGAAAAATTGGCCCATTAAGCAAAGTGCCACTTCTACTTCACAAGAAGGTCATAAAATAGGGAACTGATGCCATCCAAAATTCCAGCTTGTTCCTCAATGGCAGAAAACCCTTGGGTCTGAGCCAAAAAGGAAGATTGACTACATTTTAGGTTTGTGAAAATTTTGCTTCTGCTTTGATTAGACATAGAGTAAATCTTCTGGAATATATTAGAATAAATGATATAACATCTAGGGGAGTAAATAGTATGGAAATCAAAGGTGATGATCATCTTTCAGTGTGGTTATGTGGGAATTTGTAGTTATTTGTCAATGATGAGTAGTTGTTCTTCGTGCAGTTGTTTAAACACACAAATGGATGTTTTTTTGTGTCGTTTTTTTTAAAAAAAATATTATTTTTTTTCAAACAAAATTTAAAAATCAGAAATGAATTTGATTTAGTAATGTAAACAACCTAACAAATTTACAATTTCAATTGCTTAACTGTTTGCATTCACTTTGTGATTTTAAGCTGTTGTCAGCAGTGTCTGTCAGAATCAAGCTAAGTCAGCAGAACAAACACACTGACAATTCTATTAAGGTTTCAGCAGTAAAGGCAATTCAAACGAAAAAAAAAACACGTTAGTGAAATAAAAGAGAGTTTCTAAACTTTTGAATAAACCGAGAATTACAATGGATATGTTATTTTTGTGCATTGAAATAAAATTTGTGAGAACAAACGTGGTAATGGCTTGTAGTTTCATACGAGCGAAGATGACACACGCGTGTGATGCAAGGGTTTACAACGAACTTAACTTTATTATGCAGAAGGCTTAGCAAAATAACAAAAGCTCTCTAGCAAGAAATGTGTTCTTATTGCACCTTCATTTCAAACATGGCTACGGAAAACCTACAAAAACTCATAATATTTATTTAAAAATTACTGCTGAGCTGCACGACCTCACTAGAGGTCATCTCCCGAGTTCAAGCATTTTGTATTGACTGGACACGTTAACCTGTAGTTTAAGGTCGAAAAGCTTATTTCTTTATTCTTTAATAAATTCTTGGGCTTTAAGGCCATTATCGCGTTCATTTAAAAAAAAAATTGTAATTAAAAAATTGTTATAGCAATTTACGTAATATTAAATGTAAAACTCTAAGAGTTTTGAAAAATACTTTATTTCAGTTGTGCAATAAAGCATTTTAAATTGCTAACTAAACTCAACATATTTTAACGAGTTGTTGATAAATTTAGATTGTTTTAATCTATTTTTCTTTTCTTTCTTATTAGGTGGGTATGTGCGGATGATTGATATGTGCAATTACTATAACGACAAGGAATTCAATTTTTGTTCACACTACTGTATTTCAACAACACTGCCAAGAGGATTGTTGCTAATGGCCTGTGAGGTAACATCGATTTTCAATACGACGGAGGAAAACAAAAAGGTTTCAAAAATTATGAATTGAAGTAAAGTTTTAATTTTTTTTATAGTTTTAAATCTAGGCACTAACATTCAAAATTGTTTTAAATGTGTTTCAGTGAAATGAAACTGACAGTAACTTTAACTTAACTACGTGTAGCCACTCGACCCTGTTCCTTAGCGAATCAATACGTTAAAAGGTTCAATCGTGCTCACACAATCCTCTTTCTTTCAGAATTACTCTATGAGATTAATGCTGATGGATCTGCAATTCTCTCGGTGCGGCATTGAAATTATATTAACTGTGCCTGACAGTCGCGAATGTTTATCGTTTTATTCATGAAAAGAAAATTATTAATGAGAGTTTGTTATTGGAGTTGTTGGTTCACTTAAATCTACATGGCTTAGCAAGGGGTTAGGTGTTGAACTTTTCAAGCATACAAATAAGAGAAATTACAGTTCCAAATTATTTTCCCTTTCCGAATCAATGTTAATGGAAATATACTGTGTTTATAAGGATGTAGGCGTTCAAGCTACGTTAAAATTGTCACCAGACGTGGGTTTACGCCTACATTCAAACTAAAAATATAACTTTGGATGCTTTTCAATATCTTGACTAGCAATTTCAGTAGTGCCCTTGAATGAATAAACTTATTTGCGTTTACCGCATGACCACCTGAATTTATAACCAAGTGTCAAGTTTTAAATTATTTTAAATTTCTGAAATGTTTTATGGATACAAACTTCAGTTGAGCAACTTTTGGATATTAGTTTACTTTATCCGTTGGATAAATTGAGTTAAAGGTAAAATGCAATTACAATTTGCAACAACAAAAACCACTATTAATGTGTATTTTTGCGAGGAAACCGTAGATCTTTGTTTGGTGTTTTATGTCGACTGTACATCACCAGGTTCAAATTGATTTAGTCTCTCAGCATTGCGGACCCTTTTGCTGTGGTGAAATTAGATATATCACAGGCACACTTAAAAATTAGGGTATGATGACATCCTTGGTACAGGTATAAATGTATAAATGATTTACGAAGATTTTTACGACTTTATTTGATTAGATACACCCGAATGACGAAAGGAGCAAATCAAATGAGTTTATCTGCAACACAAAACAAAAACCCTTAGTAAATTTAGTGGTACAGACACTAAGTTTCACAAAAAGCCAACAAACGTTGCTGTGTAAATTTGTTAGGCTGTAAACTTATAATTATAGAAAGGAAACGTGTGAACGATATTTAGTCATATTTTACGTGAATAAGAAATGCTTGACTGTAAGGTTATTTCGAAGAGCATTAAGGAAGGAGAAATTCTCAAGAGATGTCTTATCAGCTTGAAGAAGGCATTACACTGTTGAGGAATTTTATTCTCTTAGCAATCATTAAAGAGAAGACTAGCTCTTTTCTTCCAGTGCTTAATGCAGCCAACTGTCCACTATGACCAATGAATGGTGTTTATGCGATAAGGTTACATAACGCTTTGGTAAGTGAGATAAAGTTTGCGAATAAGGAAGTGGTTGTATGGTTAACCTGCAGAGTGAATGTAAACAAAAGATTAGTTTATTAACTTTACAATCAGTTAGGAAACTAAAAAAATTACGTAAATTGTGCGTGTCAATTTGGATTGGTACTAATTGTTTGATGGCGTGGCACATTGTTGTGATGAATTTTGTTGAGTTGGAAAGACAATTGGACGCAAGTTGAAAAACTAGAAACAACTGGTGCATGTTTCTTCTCTCATTGGAGGAGAGATACACAAAGAAAACACTTTAACAACTCCCAATCTCTTCATCCTGATGTGAAGTAAACGATGTTAGGAGAGAGTTAAACTTTTCAATGAAATGAGCAGTTGAAGCTAAAAATGAAGTTTGAACTTGTATTGTCTTTAATTGCAAAATAAAATAAAAAGGATAGAAAGAAAGCTTTATTAAATGTCAGATTGAAGAGAGATTTTTTTTGGCTTTTTCTTTCAGTAAATTAAAAGGAAATTATTATTGGAAAGATTTTTTAATTTCCTTCTCAATATCAAAGTAATATTTTCATCTGTGGCTGACAAGGGGCGGCAGCCACTCGAACCGATCAAGTGCATTGATTGCTTTCGAAGTTTGCTTTAACTTTACTGAATTTTGTGTTATATCGAGCACCAAAAGTGTACGCAAAATTAAATTAGCCAAGTTTTCTTTTTTACTGGTGGGAAAAGTTGTAGCCAATAAGAAACTCGCAATTTTGATTGTGTGGTGGGCAGAGACTGCCATGAAAAATTGTTTTTAATTTATTTAAACTTCTGATTTATTTGACAGAAATAAATCAGATTTTTTAAATTTATACAGTCCAACTTCCAGCGAATTATCAGGTCGTGGCACCAAAATTTGTGATTTTGAAAATGTTGATGAATGATTTAGCAAAACTTGTACTCTAATGTAACTCTCATTATTCTAATCAAAACTTGAGTAAAAATTGTGTGATTTAAAATTCTGTCATTTATCAGTTTATGCTCAGTCATAACTCAGTTTTATGATGAATTATTGGTGATTGGCTAATTGTTATTTTATGGATTTGCACAAAATTTAATATTTAAAACTGTATTTTTTTTGTTAGCACGACCAATTGTTAGAATTATTTTCAATTGGAGTCGTCGATTATTGCGTTGAAGGCTTCTATTTGAGTGTTAATGTCGTAAAAAATAGTCTAAACATTAAAAGGATCGCAACGACATCGTAAATAAATATAAACAATATTAAAAAGATTGAAAAATGTTAATTAATGCAAACAGAGCCCTTGAGTGCTTAACAACATAATTTCCTGCTTTTGACTGCAATTTTTTTAGCAATAAATTAGAATAGAATGAAAAAAATCTTTCGCTGAATATTAATCCGCGTAATATTTTTAGACAATACCTGTCTCAGCATGGTCTGACATTTCATTGATCGAGACACCGCAAGTTATACGAAAGAAAATTTGAATGGAGTAAAAAGAACGACGTTGTCAGAGTTTAAAGCTGGTTGGAGATATCTGCCATGACGTCCCGACTTTACATTCAATTGTTCTAAATTGGGTCAAAGAAAAGGGATAAATACTTCTTCTGACAGGTGTCATCCTACAACATGTCAGATTTACCAGTTTTAAGACAATTCAGCTTTTTTTTTGTAATTTTCATTAGAAATTTCATTTTAATATTTTCTTCATTACAGTTTAGGAAAGTCATAATCTCGGTTTGTGCACATTTCGCTTCACTGCACTGTTCTGATGTAAAATAAATTTTGGGTGCTTTCTCAAGTTCTTTATGCTTCTTATCTCTACACGAAGTTTAATAGATTAACAGAATAATTTTTTTCTTCTGGTATTTAGATGAGTCTTTCCAATTTTACTAAGAAATTGCTCATAAACTCACTGATTAGACCCTAATTCCTTATTTCATAATTACAATTAATTGCTTTCAAAGCATTTACTTATTTGTTAAACTTCGCTTTTTCTGTTTTTTTGTGGTAAATTCCTCTACCAAATGAATTATAAAAATGAGTTTGGTACGGTAGTAACAAAATATTGATTTTAGTTTCTAGGCTCAGATTCAGCGTTTCCTTTTTATCCAATCTGCGATAGCCTCATAATTGACGTTTTTTAAATGTTGTTTGGGTTCAGTAAAACTTAAGTGAGTGTTCCGAAGCAGCAAGAAGTTTTGCTCTTATCGTTTTATCAAGATTGAAGTATAAACGGTTTTGGAGTTGCATCTGGAAAACTCTTGGAACACTCATCAATTTGGGCATGCCTAAAAGTATAAAAAATCAAAAAGTTTTAACGGTTAAAAACCTACATTTAAAAATTACAGCAGGCGAGTACTACAATAATTATTATTATTTTTTTAATTATTTTTTTTTCTAAGGTAAAGTGGAAGGTTGAATCACTTTTCTACAATTTTGATGCCTGCAGAGTGTAATGTTTCCAAATCAGCGTACCCTTTGTTTATTCCCGACAGTGTTGTATTACTTATCAAAGATGAACTTTTTCTGTTTTGCTTTACTGCACGTCTAAATACTTCTCAATATTGATAGGTGTTTCAATATACATTTTACATTTGTCATTTAATTGTATGAAACGTAACAGTTTACGGCGTTGAAGGTGTAGTACTGCAGATGGTACAGTATATTAGGTGTATTTTTGCATCTACATACTTGAATTCTACGTATATAACATTCATTTTTTAGAGTGCAGAAGATGCATGTCTCTGAACCGGGCAACTGCATTTCTGCTGCAGTAATTTTCTTAATTCTTTCAGACTACACGCATGTAGTCAAATTAAGTTGGTCTGCTGTTCGTGGTATGAAGGTAAATAAGCTTCAATGTAGAGTAGAAACTGCTCTAACTTTTATAAAAACTAAATAGAAAATAGTTTATATCTGTTATCTGGGTTTCTACATTTACAGTTTCACAGAGGTACATGCTTTAAAAAAAGATCTAAATTTACTCTATAAAAATTCAGTCCATTTGTTTTCTCGCTCAGCCATTGTTATAAAAATACTATTTGACGCCATAAATTTCTTTTGTTTTTTCAATACAAATGGAAATGACCCAACACCTTGCCTGATTTCAAATCAGTTATTTTTTTATTTTTTTTTTTATTTTTTTACTGTTTTTTTTTCTCCCTCACATATGTACGTAAGACAAACATCTGAAAGAAAATGTTTAGAATTTAACTTAGTAATGATTGTCTAAATCCTGTGAATCCCAAACGGTAGAAAAAAACCAATTTCCATTGCTTACATTGTTGCTAGCACAATCAAAACAACTAAAGTGTTTTCTGCTCAGACTGTGCAGCAAAATTACCGTAATTAATTTTTTGGTTAGATCGGTATGTTTACCAAAGTGCATGAAAATCAATGAGACAAGTGTTTGCTCCAGCAAAATTATATTTCTTTTGCATATTTACACCAATTTGTTTGGTTTTCACATGCAGCTCATCATTTTGATTCTCATTCAGTTTTATTGCCACTAATATGCGTTTAAAATCTCACTAAAGATTCTAGGGGGTCTAATAATGCATTTGATCTCATGCTTAAGTCGTGTTAGGATTTCATTATACAAAATGCAAGGCGCGATACAGGCAGAATAAAAAAAAATAAAAAAATAAAAAAACGTTTTGGCTGTGGTGTTTAGTTAAACAACGAAACTTTACTGCCTACACGTAGAAGCAATTTCACGTGTTGTTTACTCTTATTTATATACGGTACCACAGTTCTAGCTGCAATAAGGATTGATTTTCGTGCGGTATACTTTGGTGTTTTTCTTTCTTTCTTCAGTTCTGTGGGGAAAATATTCTGGTTATTGTAGGTTTTTAATTCAACCAATTCTAACTTCTGTTTTAATCAATATATTGAATACTTCTGACGAAATTACCGCACAATAAATCTACTACATTTTTAACCGCGTACTAAAATCTGTTTCAAGACTTGGTTAATTTTCCAATAATTAAACATTTAATGGCATCATTAAGACTAGATCTTTACCACTTCCCTTTGATGCGGGTTTGACCGATCAAAAGATGTTTTATTTATTTATTTAAATTACAAGCAGAAAAACCGAGTACTGGTACCTATTACAGCCTTTTTTTTAGTTTTATTTGAATAGCCAAATGACAGATTTATATAGATTTATTAGAAAAACATTCATTTTAAAATACAGATATATATTTATTTTTTTTATTATTATTTGTTATTATACAATAGATTCTAGTTTAAAGTCAACAAACTACGTGGCACCAGTCTTTGTGCTTGAGCAATTTTTTTTTTATTGGTCATCCGTTATGTTTGCTTACAGATGAGAGAGGAGATGGAGTTTGCTAATATTTTACGATGTTATTTACCAGCCCTAGGCTATAACTGTCCATTGCATTGACATTATAAACCAGATTTGGGTTCTTATGATTCATAAAAAGATCTGAAAATCAGTTTTAATGAAATTGCATTTAGTAGTTTACTTCAGTAAAACTACAAACTGTCGATAGGAGGCAATAAAAATGTTAAGCGTATAATAATAATAAATTCAATTTTTATAAGACTGTTGAGTCAAGAACGATGCGATTGGGTTCAAAGTTTTCGTTATTAAACAAAGAATTTACATTTTATAGTTCAGCGGGATTAGCATTGCTAATCCCGTTGGGGTCTTTTCTCAGATCCTTTGTGGTGAGATGTCGCAATGTTTGGGGAAATGACTCCTCACAAAGACCAAAAACAGATATTCAATATTTTAATCGGTTTAATAAATTTTGAGAAAACAATCAGTCACCTTTTAAGTATAGACAGTCGATGTCGCTAAATCTTTGGAAATATATACCGTAATTATACATAAATTAAAATTATCTTAAATAGTGGATAATGTGTTCAGTAATGGCTGTTTTTATCGTTCCCCTCCAATATATGCTTGTGTAATGCAAGAGATAAGAATTCGAAAAAAGTTTGAAACATTTTTTTTTTTTTTAATTAATGAAAAAGGAGAAATTATTTGAAAAAGTGTACGTAATAAGATCGTTTTACACAAGCTACCGTTTGCTTCAGTGATTTGGTGCATCCAAGTAAAACACTATTGTGAGCACTTTTGTTTGAGCTGTCTTCAGTTTAAAAAAGATTCGGTGAGATTTAGTGATTTTATGAGGGAGAAAGACTTCGTCGTCGCTCTGCAATAAAAGATCCATTGACCCTCTGTTTTGAAAGGAAAATATTTTAGAACTTGAATGCTTCAATTTGTTACTTGATAAGGCATATTGATAAAGATTTCAAGGAAACATTTACTTTGAGTGATGCCAAATATACGTTGCAAGCCTATCTGTACCAATATCACGAAGCGGAACCTCATTTCCTAAATATAATTTATTCACGGTCTGACAGGGTTTTATCTTACATTAAGAATTTCTAAAATGATAACTCATTACGTTTGAGTTTGTTGGCTTTGGTTAAATACCTATAAAACGTGGTTAACGAGGAGCTAAACTGTAATAAAAAGTTAATTTACTATCAAATATGTATGTGGAATGCAGGGAAACCGGAAGTCTAGCCAAAGAATATCTGAAAGATGCATAACCCAATGAATAGTTTTTTAACCCCTTGAAATCAAGTAGCACTGAAGTTTGAATTTTTTTTTTATAGTTCTGTTTGAGACTTTTTGGGGAGAATTGCATTATGCAAAAGCGTTTAGGGAATTTTGTGAAGTCTCTATGTGGGAATAGCTCAGTCTGTTGTCATTGTGAGAGTTCACTTGTAAAGTCTTTGTTTGATGTGAGGGCTAATGTGCATTTGAAATGGCTGGATAAATAAGCTGCAAACAATTTTTTTTTTATTTAAAAAAAAAAACTTGTATTGCTTGTTTTGAGATGGGGTTTACCAGGTGTTCTCATTTAATGTGATTGATTATTGATTAGTTTTTCGGTTTTTACAAAATATCATGTTTTTTAAATTGATATTTCTAGGCAATTAGAAGAGTAAGTAAAAATAAATTGTCTTTACCTATAAAAAGAAAATAATAAAGCTATTTAATAGCTATTTAACGGAAGTCTGAGTTATCTAATGATTGCAACCGCCAATTAATTTAGGATTAAGGACACGAAGGGCAGATATATGTTGGACTGTACTGGAGATGTGGATAAAGTATATGTCCCGTGTTTCTATAGGCTATTGAAAATAAAATAAAAATAACTAACGGAAATCAATTCTCCAGCCAACCATTTTGTCACCGTGCTCTATATTAAGGAAGGTTTAATGGTCAATCGTTAAGAACATACTAACTGGCAAGAAGACCCACTGCTTCCTATTAAACGGAATGTGACTCGCACAATAGGGCATGGGCCAATAGTAAGCCTGACCGATACTGAGCAGGGCAGCAGTCGAAACTTGAAATATATATATTTACACAGCAAATTTATTATTTGTGTGCCGCGGATAGAAATTAATGGTTTCAAGATGTTGCTATAAAAATCGGGTTATAGTTCTAATAATATTTTTTATGTTTTCTTGTGATTAATTTGAAGTTTAAGTTGGATTCAATTGGGAAACTAAAATCCAAAACAATTTCTTTTAGGTTGGTTATTAATAAATGCAATGGACGAATTTTGTCTTGTTGTACAAGTAGATGTTGTTTTGGTTATTAAATTACTCTCTGAGGTTAGATTCTGCCAGATTTTGAAGTAAGGATATAATTAGATTAATAGTTTGATTTTTATCGAATTATTTTGTGAAATCGATGGTTCTACTACTTCGAAAATCGAGAAATAATGATGCGTGCCCTCGTGTTTCACTGCAGGGCCTGGCAGGCTTTTTTATATACAACAAAGCAACGCAGCAAAGTGCAGGGGCAGCAAGCAATAAACTATTAAAATCTTAAATCTTTTACAAAGTGTACGATTTGAAACCTCGAAAGTCCAATAAACGTCTCCTTCATGGCGAGTAATAAAAGCGTAATTAGAAAAGACACCCCTGATTAACTGGTCGCTGAAAAACTGAGATTCTAAATTATGTTGTAGGATCAATTAAAGCGTGTTTCATTTTTGCTTGTATCAGTGGAATTTTGAGACAGGTTTTGTTTCGATCGCGAGAAAAGTGTAAAGTTTATTTTAAGTCTTTTTTACTGACACAAATGTCTTTTGTAAGTGGGACATTTTAACTACCATATTAAAAATTCATTACCAGAAATAGGAAATGTAGCTTTGCTGCTGAGCATTGTTTAAAAAAACCAGTTAAGTTTATCTTCCGTAGGGAGATAATGTGGTGATGATTTTTTAATGGCTGATGGTTAAAATTGTATATAGTTATTTATAATTTAAAAAAAAGTTCAAATTTTACATTTTTATTTTTAGTTTTCTAATTTTTTGAAAATTTACACTTGAGCTTTTGCGTATTAATTAATCAGACTTACTAAGGGAATGATAATGCAAAACAATACTCTTGTGTGGTACTTCTAAACTATCTAGAAACTGAAAACAAGGTGATTCTGCATTTGCTGTTAAATTAGCGATGTGGTAAAACATCTTAAATCACAATCCTCATACAGGAAAACGTTGTTTGAATTTAAATTTAACTGTGATGATCTTATTTTGATTCCGCCTTACTCTATGATCATTTTTAAATTGATTTCATAAAAATTTAATTTGAAATTTTTACAGTGCTAATGGAACAAAAGAACATTTATCAGAACTGATGACTTTCGGCTTGATCAACACATTATTTTATCACGACTTTTTTCCAAGAAAGGAAAAATGATGAGTATCTATTTTTAGCTATAAATTCGAATCATTTTGTCAATCAGTTGAAAAATTACACTTTTCAAAGGACACTATCCTGAATGAAATGCAATTTCTTTTCGTGACACTTAAGATAAAGCAAATGTGTACATAAGTTAAGAGAAAAACTGTGATGGTAGTATTAGGTCAGAGAGCAGGTTGTATCCAGATAACTGTGGTGCGTCCCTCAAAGCCCTTATCTGCAGGTTTCCTCCTATTTGGTTCTGCTTTATGTCACAAATACAAGACACCGCCCTAAAAGAAGTTATTTTATTTACGTCATTTCAATGGAAATTATGCTCTGTAAACATACATGCATTAGTTATGAAATTCTCACTGCTCGAATAAAGATTGGATATATCAGATGAAACGCGAGTTATCGCAGCAAAATTAAAGTGAAATTCCAGAAAATGATCAATAGCTCAGTGGGCTCAACTAAATGCAATTATTTAAACAACGTTTTGCTAACTTTGTACTTAATGGCAGTTATGTTTACAAACTACAAGTATCTGAGAAGCATTTCTTTATTGGTTTTTTGGTGTGAAACTGCTAACACAAAAGTTTCGTGCCATAATATTTTAGATATAAGCTTAACCATAAGTCTGTGAACAAAAAATAAGCACACTTAAGTTTTTTCCTGCTCTTTGTTTTTTGCCTTTTACTTTTTCAGCAGATTGCTGGTTTCTTCCGGAAATGAAAGAAAGTATAAAGGAAGGACGGAGCAGAAATTGTTTACCGTGCGAGACACACACGTGATTGTTTACGTGTTTGTCTAGGTTGGTTTGCTTTAAGTTCAAGAAATCACCGTGAGGGTTTACGGTTGTGTTGCCAATGATAATGGTTATTGTTGCTAAACTTGTGTGAAAACTTAATGGCAATATTGTGTTTATACCGGAATATTGCATGTTTCTTTTATCCATCATCATTTCGGAACAACAGTTAGGTAGTTTAGGGTAGGCGAAAATGGACCAATAATTGACCTTTAAAAGTTTGGAGCTTGAAATGGGCGATACTAGAGCAGCCCCATTTTCTAGCATTAATGGTTAACGGGATTTTAGCACTGGTGTATTAAAACCGGGTGAGTTCTCATTCATGTGTCACGTGATTTTGCCTTTACTTAAAAAAAAAATTCTCGCTTTTTTCAATTTACTTGACAAATTTGTGCAGATTTTTTTGTGCATACGTATGGTTTCCTTTAAGATTTGGCGTGTAGCTACCAAGAATTGATTAGGGAGTAGTTTTCTCTATTGATTGATTTTTGATTAACTTAATGATAGTACGACTTTCTTTTTTAAACATCAATTCGTTCTAACGTTGGAAAATAGTAAGAAATAATTTTAAATGTGACATAAAACAAATGTGTATTTGTCTTAAGACGAAGAATCTTTAAATTAGTCTGCCGCCAAGTTGTGGGAAAACAACATGGTACTTACTGTGAAAGGATCGCTGAATAATTATTGTTGGTTAAGAGCAATGCACTGTAGCATCGTTTTAGTCGCAGGCTTAGACTGCACCATGAACTAAAACACCATCAATTTTGCTGACATTTTTTGTGTAATAAAGCACTTGCTTTGTAAATTAAAAGTTTATTTGAGTTCATCATGTACGATCTAGGAACAATAGTTTTAAAATGATTTACTGTCTGACTTCTTGTAATAGAGCAAGCAACTGAAATTATAATTTTTGTTATCAGTTTAACCTTCATAAAAATAGTACACATTTTACTGCCAAATTTACGATGTTTTTATTTTTTATTTTTTTACTCACATTTGGTATTACAAAATATGGATTTATAGTTTTGTGGCTACTGTCTACTGATAGCAGCAGTTATGGTTCCTGAGTTAAACAAATTATTTTTAGAAAAAAAAAAAATCTTTATACTTTGCTTTTAGAATAATTAGATCAAGATCAAGCTTAAGGACTAAAATCATCGCGAAACGCACGAATTTGACTAATCCAACTGCTATTCTCTAAAAACGTCAAGAAATGGAAATTCATTTAAATATATGTCTTTTTAACTTTTTATTATTCATGTATGCTTTCATTGGATATGTGTCATTAGAACTTTTTCGCCTAATGTTTTCTGGGTTTGTTAAAGAATGGGAAAAAGTTTTAAATTGGAGAAAGCAAATACTTGTGGCTTATAAATCGTTGCTCCAAGTTAAACACACAAGAATTATTGAAAAAGTTGTGTTTGTACAATAATTAAGAGTTTTGGAGTAATTTGATTGATTACACTTACATGTAAGCTTAAGTTTTGTGGTGTTCCTTAAATTAGTTTACTTTACCTTTATTGCCTTGACATTCCTAATCAGCTGATGCTTACAGCTCAAACAAGATAACTCTGAAAATTAAATTATCCCCATATTGTTCTATCAAATTACCGATAAAAGAAATAAACAAATTAAACTTAATGAACTGCCATTAATTAAACCATTATAGTAAACAATGTATACTATTTGTTTACTATGTCTAGGTGGGGATCTTTCTTTTCCTACTTTATTCATATTCAAATTTAAATAGCAAAATAAACATCTAGATATACATGGAAAGGCGCAAAAGTTTAACCAGACTTAGATCTAGTATTATTGTCGCTGTATAATTGAAACGTGAGTTCACACGAAGTACCCTATGGTTGACTTGAGTCTGAATAAATATTTTTCCTTTCAGTTCACTTACAAAGTACAAGTTTACAAATTTAAAACAATCAATATTTGGTATTAAAACAATTGTTTTTGGTTTAAGAAGATGAGAAAAAGTTTTTCTTTACCTGAATTCGTTGATTCTACATCAGATGCAAACGCAGAGAAGTTCAATAACAAATACAAAGTGATGAAACAACACGTAGTCAACCAAAACATACTACATCTAAACATTATTAGTAACATTCAAAAGTTGTCTATGCGACAAATCAGATTCAATTACACAGTAATCCTGAATATAACGCATCAGGAGAGCAGCTCATCATACCTCCCACAGCACTAGTCTAGTGCAATGCAACTGCACGCTACACACAACTCGCTATCTCTAATTCCAAATTGCGACGATAGTTGGCACACTATCACTAAAGGCTCCACCAAAGGGTTGAGGGCTAAACCAAAAAAAAAAACTAAAAAAAATAAAAAATAATAATAATAATAATGATATTTGAATTTATAGTTAATGGGTTTTTAAGGATGTTTTTAATCTGCTATAATTTTTTTTGTCTTTCGAAATGCGATAAAGATTTTCCTTAAAACATTTTTTTTTTAAATAAAATAAAATAAAATTTTATTGTCATTGCGGTTGCACTTTTTCTGCGAAATAAGCTTGACCCATCAGAGAATCCTTTATCGTCCTCTTTTTCTTCCCACGGTTTCAGTGAATTCAGACCATTTTATATATCTTGTCATGATATTTATCATTCACTGACGGTAGAGGTTTTACCCATCCCCTTCCCAGAGGTTGTTACCGTCTTTCATTCCTGCCAGTGGAAACTCTGGAGCGCAAGAAGAATGTGTGATGAACAAGCCTAAATTCTTCTATCCAACTTCCATGTTATTTCTTTGCCCTTCAAATTTATATTCGAGATATTGATTCACAATACGTCTGTTGCAGCATGCCAGCATCACATGTTTGTTACATGAATACTACTACTCGTAGATTTATGTTGGCAACATTTTGTTGAGTCAACAAGCCTGTTGGAGGGCGATTACTTTTTATCATCATCTTTTGTAAGAGAACAGAAAAATCAGGTTGATTTTCCTATGCCTTATACTTTGTAGAAAGTTAGAAATTTACTAGCGTACAATTTTGCTGAAATAGTTTATAGCAGTATTAAAAACGCGAGGGCGTTTAGGTTTGGCAAGTGAAGTAGTTTCAATTGGTACTATTTTTGCTTTATATGGTTTAATTTGCATATATAGTTGGCATGCTTGGTTCGGTTTAGATATGCTTCTCCAGTCTATTTACTGCGATAAAAATATGAAGTTTTGGACAATTTTGAAGCACTTATTCAATTTATGTATGAATAATTTTGTCGTTCTGCTTTATCACTATGGCCCCAAAAATAACTTTTGCCGGATGTGTGTGTGATTTGATTGGCCTAATATCAACGGATACTGAAATTGATAAATGGAAAAATATTTCACTTATCTTGGAAAGTATTCGGTTAATTTACTGTAAATAAAGCAATTTAAAAGGTTACAGAGATAACGTATGTGAATTACAGGAAACAATGACGTAATTATGGAGTAAATAAGAGTAAAATAAACTAAGGATTAACTGAATGGGAATGTATTTGTACTTTTACTTAATGAAGGCTCAAAATGGCGGAAACAAATGGGCCTTAAGTGATTGTCATGAATTGAAATGTTTTTTTTTTTTTTTTGTTTTTTCGGTGATTTCATTGTACAACGAACTAAAGGGTAATCAACCACCGTAAGATCTGTTGGGAGATCATGGATCGACATTGAAAGTTTACTTCTGCTTGATAGCTTTGAACTTTAATAAATTATTATGTTTTTCTAGTTTCTACTCAAATCGATGCATCAGCTCTAATCCGCCCACTGAAGGGACAAAAAATGTTTCTGTTCATATAATATTACATTTTTTTTTAAAGTATATCTATTTATTTATTGAAAATGAATGCTGTGGTTATAAAACTATTGTGTAATGTCATTGCATGCAATTGCATAATTTTGTAATTTTTATCCTCATATTGAGGACAAATACAATTGAATGAAATGAATAAGAGAGATACAAAAATATTATTGAATATTGAAAACAGCAAACACGATTGAGGTCGGTTGGCGTACATTGGAGATGTACCAACCAGAGTACAAGTTAAAAATTAGAGTGTCAGTCAGTTTCACGTTTTTAAAACGAAAAAAATTAAGAAAAATTTGAACTTTATGTGTTGTTGCCGCTTGATGACGTCGGTAACATACACTCACGCATCACTTTATACAGACCCATCACATTCTGTGAGTGTGCCAACATTTTGTCGACAGTTGCGACAAATTGTTGAGGAAAAAAATGTATTTCAGCGATGATATTCTACAAGCCGAAAATTCATTTCTCAGACATACATTTTTTTGAAATAAAATCTCTGTAGCAGTGGATTGTGGGTAAAGCCATATTCCATTTACCAAGGAATTTTCCATGAACATTGAATGTGTCTGTCATAAAACCAACCCCAAAGACCTTGTCAGTTCTCCTATCGGCTGGAGAACACAAATCTCCAGCTGCTTTAAAATCGACATTTTTCTTCTATGAAACAGAAAAATATGGAAAGGTTCCAGCAACAATTGTAGAGATCACATTTGATGGTGTGAAATATTTTTTCACACCAACTTCATACATGTCATTTATAAACAAATTGCAATATTTCCATTTTATTTTCATTTCACTTTAAATAAATTAAATTGAAAAACAAGTACGGGCAGATTTTGTAAATTGTTTGGTTGATATCCCCACAACGTGTGTAAAAATAAAAATAAAAATAATAGCTCAGTATTGGAAACTACTTGTATAGGGCCTCTATGGTATTTTATCAATGCTAACGAGAATTTGTCAGAAAAGAAATCGCTTAGTCATTTAATGGACTGCGCAATTAAAAATAGATTAAATCGCACAAATAACGTACATCGAATAGGCAAATGAGTTTATTAAACGTTTTCAAGGATATACATTAATAAAATTAATTTTTAAATTAGTTTTTGGACATTCACGAGTTGTGAAGTCTCAAGTTATTCTTATTTTCCAAACAGTTTAGGTGTAGTTTTTTTAAAATTTAACAAGTTTTCAACACTTTTTATTCCATTGTCAATGGTGTCCAGCACACCACTTGCAGCTCCTTCTACGCTTTCGATTACACCGCTGGGTTTTACCGTTTGTCCACCTTCGTCAGGTAGTTTTGGGGTAATGCCATTGATCAAATGTAAGGCATTGTCTTCAACACCTTTTATTCCAGTGCCAATGGTGTCTAGCACACCACTTGCAGCTCCTCCTACGTCAGGTAGTTTTGGTGTACTGCCACTGATCAAATGTAAGACATTGTTTTCTAAGCTGTGTATACCGGAGTTCACGGTGTCGGCAACATCATTAACAGCTTCTTCAACGAGGGAATGACAGTACGGTTTCAATTTAAAAAGTTTTCTCAATTCTTCGATTATTGTTTTCAATATGGAAATTTCACAAACGACGGTGCGTATACCCATTGACTCGATCATATGAAAAGGATTTTTCGCATCTGTTTGCACGCATATAGCCAGGCAAATAATGACTAAACATATGATTTTCATTATGATGAAGTAATAAACGATCTAAAACTAAAACACGAAAAGTATAAACATATTCAATTACTGCAAAGGGTTCGGGAATACCTGCTGTTATGGTGCTCCAGCTACGATTTGATGGGAAATTTAGGTTGATTTAAATCTAAATAGAGGGAAACTATCAGCATCAATTAATCACTCTTCCTTGTTCAACGTTGAAATATCGTTTTATAAGAAAGTAATTCGTGGAATATTTGTAGTGAAATGATTACGACAGTGTTTTCCGCGCAGCTGCTTAGTCGGCTAATGGGACTAAAAATAATTTTCTTTCAATGACTGTTTTCCTCAATTGTGACTGACAAATACATTATATTTGTCGTCGGATTATTCATGCGCTGGAGTTATTATTATTACAGCTTTCTTTGATCCCCGTTAAACACTCAGAAGCCCGCAAAATTATTTTAACAGGTACACGTACCTCTCATTTCGTTCGATCAGTGACAATAGGCATTACGTGTACAAAAAATATTTTAATACAGGATGTTCATACTTTCTGGTTTGCTTTCCTGTTTTCACGAAATGTATCTACTTGTATAGGTGCATTCAGTGCAATTAATAATTGTCTGTGAAGGATGTTGTAGGTGTGAGTTTGGTCGAAATTGTGCTTGATTACGGTTTGATATTTTTATTGGCGAAAAATGTGGGGATTTTTGTTATTTTGTAAAAACAAATTCGGGTTTTCAAATTACAACAACTTGGCCGAGAGTATCAACTTCTAATTTTCTATACATCATAAACTTCGTCCGGTGTTTTTTGAAGTTTTATTTCATAAATAACAGATTGAAATTTAAAATTCATATCTAAATTAATGAAGCTGGTGTCTGTATAATTTTGGTAGTGGTAAAGAAACTGAATTGCGCTTTAAATTAGCAATTTGAGCAGGATGATGCTTTAAGACCGAAAAAAATTACTGCAAAAAGAATACTATTTATAAAACGAAGCATTATTTTGAGAAACAGTTCAGTAAACTTGATTTTGCTCATCTTTGTGACTGTAAAAATTTTATTCAAAAGGTTTAAGCGAAAAATACATACGCAACACGTAGCAAGAAGTCAATGGGCCCGTGTGCAAGTTGGGTTGAAGTAAAGAAAATATCGTTATAAATTAATAAATATTCTATCTATTAGCATTTTGTTTAATCCCTATGGGCTCATGTCAACCGCATGCACCTTCGATTGCTACGCCACAGGGTACAGTGACCATTCAATTAATTCAACACTTCACAACGAACAGAAAAATATTGGGACTGACTTTGATTAGCAGTTTGAACGTGTGGTTTTTCCAAAAAGCTATTATAGGAGGAGCACTGTTCAAAAAAAGTGTTGAGATTCAGCACAAGCAATTTCTTTGTGTCGCCTCCTGTTGTCGCGATTTATTTAAGGAGGGGGTGGGCAATTTGAAAATTTATTAGAAATTAATAAAACATGGTCTTGAACAAGCCGACACCTAATGCGATAGCACTAACATTATTGGATCATCTTTTTTTCAGGTGATGTTCTAAGCTTATTCAAACATATCAGGAGTTGGCAAACATTATTAGCTTTTGGTATTAAAAAGTGGCAGTTAATGTTTCTTCTTTTTTTCGTACGTGGTTTTAAGTCTGTTTAATGATCTATCTGCATCGTATATTTAATTAACTCGAAAATATCTAATTTGTGCAGAATTCGAATTGATAACACAGTGGTGTGAGATCAGCAATGCCAACTTACGCAAAGAAATTTAAGCTGCTCGTCATTTACAAGTGGGCAATTTTTAAATTTAACAATTTTTGATAAGAAGTGGCTGTTCAGGATTAAATCTAATCCAATTTAGACCATGGCGACCAGTAGTTCACCATTAACAATCTCAGAAACCACTACCAGAGGCGGCTTGAGGGATATGAGGATGAGGAGTGTTCTTGCACATCGTTCCAAGCCTCAAGGGGGCGCGCAACGGAGGTTTGTTTTTAATTTTATAAAACAAAATTTAAATAATAAAAAAATTTAAAGATTTATTTCGATTTACCTTCCACTCCCAGATCACATAAATTATGATATTAGGGCACAAAATTCCAAAAAAAAGTGAGTTCAATCCTCAAGAAAGCGCTTTGTTTCACAGAACACTCCTTGCATGTTTCATCTTGGCAGAGTCTATTGGTGTTCGGAATAAAATTTAAGAGAAAATTGTTCGAGAAGTAAAGCTAAATTAGTAATCACCAGTAATCACAAGCTCGCAAGAAACATCAATACTCCCCCAAACACAATACTGACTAATTAATTTCCTGTTTTCTATCACGAGAAAATCAATTTCTTTGTGTTTCATATATCATTCACAAGCTTGATTTAGTATCGCTGTTACAAACTCAAAGCACTATGTGATTTTCAAGGTGTTTTTACTTTTTTTGCCACATTTTTTTCAATAGATTTTACGCGCAGAGCAAATTATATCCTTTGCATTTCGGCCCCAGTGCGCCCGAACTTAAACAAATCGCGAGAGAGCCTTCTTTCCACTTTCTTTTCAAATTGCCACGTCATACCATTTCTCTCCTTTGTGTTTAGCCTCCACGGAGCAATTCCCGCCCGTCGCTCGGTTCACAAGGCCAATCACACATTTAAAATTCAAATTTAACTGAAAACAAGTTATCAAAAAGCTTTGCTTCAAATTTTGCAACACCTTTTATTTCTTTTTTCCAAATGTGTTACCCCGATTTCGACATTTTGTTTGAATTTTTCTCAAATACACTAAAATTGAATTGAACTCAAAGAACGGCATCATGTGTGTGTTTACGAATTTAAAATAAAAGTTGTAGAAATACATAACATAAAACCATGAATTCTTTATAAAACTAACAAATACATTTACTCGTTCATAGTGGTTATATTTTTAATAATACTAACAAATGTTTGGATATCAGGTATGTCAAATTGTGGATCTATACAAAACGACGGCTTCTGCAGCAGCTTACCGATTTCTTCTGAAACAGTCCTGATGAACCTGAGCGCACAGATATAGTCTTTAAACTTGTATTTGTCTACTTGAGGTAAATTTTGCTGTCGCAATTCATTTGCTGCTTTAAAAAGAGCATTTCCCAATGTGGCGATACGTGAGCTGTACATGTACTCGTGTCCAACAGGAACAACTGGCGGCTGCACTTCGTTTACATGCGTTTGAAACGCGAAAATGAAAATTATAACGAGAGAAACTGTTATAATTACAAATACTGCACCAATGCAGATTTGGAGATTCCGCCCTCCAGTTACAGACATTATTGATGAATTCGCTTCTCAATTTTACTAGCGATATAGGATGAAACGTACGAGGAAAAAAAAATTTTTTTAACGACCTATTATAGTATTTTTCGTTACCATCTGTGCGCGGTCTTCACGATGTATTTCCCGATTTCATACAAAACACTCATTTCTCCTATGACTAACCAAAATGACAAAATGTCATTTTAATTAGCCAATTTTGTTGGAACTTTTTATTTTATTATTCATTTCGCGCGATGTAAACACCATTTAATCGGAAAATGGTGATGCCTTCTGCACTCCATTTCAGAAGCAAATTTAATATGGCGATTTGTCAAATTCCTATTACTTTTCCTTTATGCTACAGAATGCACCCATTAACGCATAGCTCCAAATGATGGCGTGGGATATGATAATACGCTATCCCCTTAAGAGAAGGATAAGTGAAAAGTAACACGATTCACATGTTTGAAGTTGGAGCCATGCCAATGCCAAAGCATCATGAGATTAGTTTCAGCAAATCGGTAACCTTGCCTTCAAATGGTTTATCCAATGTTTAAATGTAATAGAGCATGTGATCTTTTCAGACATTTTTATGGGCTTCATGATTTTATGTGTTGCTCCGTTTGATCCCGCTATTTCATTCTCTTTGGTTGAAATTTGTTTCAGTTGTTCTCTCGTAAATGTTTTTTATTACGCAATCAATTATTTTTTTAGAATTGAATCGATTACTTTTATTTAAAAAATACGTTTTTATTGCAACAGTTGTGAAATCCAGGTGAAATCATCTTACGTTGTCGTGTTAATAGAGGGAGCCACAGTGTAGTACAGTATTTGCCAACATGGCTGCTTCCTCATCGAGAGAGATGCAGGCGTATCGTAAAGCCGATTTGCGCGAAGAAACAGTGACTAGTCACAAAAAAAAGAAAGAAAAGCAAAACAATGTAATCATACTTGCGGTCTGGTCGTCGAATATTGATAATTACACCAATATTTGTTTATTTTTTTAGGAAGTAGAAGTCGATGCTCATAAAGCAAAAAGTAAAACAAAATTCGTTCCTTTATTTGGCAAAGATGGGGAAACAAAAAACGTGTTACAACTTCCCGGCCGTCATCCATGCAAATGTCAAGCGACTAAACACACATTGATTGGGAATTGCCTAAATTGTGGTCGCATAGTTTGCGCTCAAGAAGGGTCTGGACCTTGTTTCACTTGCGAAAAGATTGTAAAGACTACACAAACAAATAATTTCAGAGGAAATTATTCTATTTTTCAATACTTAGGTGTGTACACGTGAAGAACGAGAAATTCTACGTCGTGGTGATAAAAAAAGCGAGCAGCTATGTAAAAAATTATCTATTGCTGTGGAAAATGTGGGCGGTTTAAAAGTGATTGCTAATGAGTTGCAAGGATTATCTCAAGACGGGTTAACGAAAGCTATTGAACAAAAAAATCAGCTACTCGAGTTTGATCGTACATGGTAATTTCGATTTACATAAAGCGGAGAATTTTTCAGATATAGATTTAATTCACTTTTTTTTTTAAAAGTGAAAAACGTACTCGAGTAATCGATGATGAAGCTGACTATTTTTCGATTGAAGCGAATCAGTGGCTTTCTAAAAGTCAGAAAGGCTCATTGAAAAAACGAATGGACGAATTGCATAAACTTAAACATTCGAAACAGAATAAAATTACTTTAGGTAAAAACAACACATGGTTATAACATTTTATAGAAAATAATGAAAATATTGTTCAGATTTTGCTGGACGTCGAGTGATTGCTGATCAAGAAACTGTCGACTGTTACGACGTTGACGATCCTTTAGTGCAGGAAATTTTTTTCAGTAAAGAAGGATCTACTTCTGAGGGAAATGAAGCCGAATCATCATCCGGGCAATTTCGACCTTTGGTAAAAAAAAATTAAAAAAAATCACCAGCGAATTCGTTTTATTTCTAATTCGTAATTCCTAATTATAGTTTCAGTATACGAAATGTGGAAATAAACCGTTATTGCCGAAAGATTCAAACAGGGAATCAAAGCCTAGCACAATGAGAATTCAGGATCGGCAACTGCAAGAGATGTCGGACGATGGCATGTGTCTCTCCGTCCTCCAACCACATGCTTCACTTTTGATAGCCGGAATAAAAAAGTAGAAAATGTTTTTATAAAAATATAGTTTGAGAAAATTGATTTGTGAATTGGCTATTTTAATTCTAGGCACGAAGGCCGTGAGTGGTATACTTCTCACCGAGGCCGTCTCTGGATTTCTACTGGGGTCAGACAACCAACTTCTCAAGAAATCCGAGAGGCAGAATCCGTTGCTAAACTTCTCAGTGGACGTATGATTTCAACTGTTAATTTTTTTTTTTGATTTAATTTTTTTCCGGTTTGAATGAATTAGATGAGCACTTGAATTTTCCGGAGCAGTACCCCATGGGTTGCTTATTGGGATGTGTTAATTTAACTGATTGTATAAGCCAGGAACAATACCGTGAAGAAGTTTGTTTAGCAATTTTTTTTATCATTAACTTGATTTAATATTGTTTTTTTTTGTAGTATCCGGATGGAGAAAGCGAGGATGCATACGTGTGGATATGTGAAAATCCTAAAGAATTAATTGTTAAGTTTCCAATCAAAGGACGGCCAAAGCTATGTAATTGAATGTTGATAATTTATTTGCTGATTACCAGTAGATAAAAATTATTTGTTAATTGTTTTTCAGATAAATTAGACGATAGAATCCACCAAGCTGCTCAGAAAACAATCAAAAATAAATTCTAAATTCATTTTTGTTTTGTATTTATCCATCAGCGCTTTAAAAAAATAATTTTTTTTGATGATAAATAGGTAATATGCATTTTAAGGAATGGAATTAATAGAAGTAAAACCTTTTTATAGAAGGGGTTTTATGCGTCTGGTTCAGGCTGCTGATTTTGATGCCTTTTTTGCATAATTTAATCAGCACGAATGTGATATTTTATTTTTTCTTGTGATTCCTCAGCCAGTCGTGGTTTTAACTTGCAAATTACATGCAATTTTAAATCGTTGTGAAATAAAATGATAATGGTTACGTTTACTCATTACAAATCAGCAAAGTGGTCCCTCAGAAATCTATAAATCATTTGAAAGTGAAAAAGCAGCTAAAATATGGCTACACACAGGGCTCCAAATGGAAAATTTCATTTTATTTCACATTATTGTGTGACTATATGAATATATATATTAATATATTACATTAATAGTAATAATCAGGCTCGTTCTTACCATAGGTGGAATGTGTGTAAAACACAAGGGCACCACGAGGTGCAAGCTGGGAAGGAGGTCGATTCATTTAATCACTAAAATTTACAGTACAAATTTATAGCACAATATTTAAACAACAAAATATGTTCAACTTTGAAACAGTGACCAAAATAAACAGATTTCATAATGTGCTCTTGGCTGAAAGTCAGATTAAGATGGCCCCCACCCCTTGCATTTTGCATGTTTTTCTCAAAAAATGTATGTATTTTGTCTAAAAATGCATATTTTGTTCTCCAAATGCATTCTTTTCGTTTAAAAATGTACTTTTTTTGGTCTAAAACATTTTTTTTTTTGTCCAAAACTGCATTTTTTGAATGATAACGTGTTTTTTCACCTGAATTTTTGTTTTCATAAAAATGCTTATATTTTTATTTTTATTTCTTGAGGGGGAGGGGGGTGCCAACATGACCAAAAATGCATTGGCGTACAAACCCTAGGAACGGGCCTGGTAATAATCACAGCAAAAAAAGGGGTAAGCAATCGTAGTTTTTGCAGTTTTCTCGAACCAGTCCAATATTTTCAATACTTTCACGAACGGGAGCATCATTCCAGTTTGCTCTGGTACATTTCGAGCCCTAGCTATGGACAATTGAGCCGCGATCCGATTTGGAATTAACAGAATTTGTTACAGTGCACCACTTTCTCGACTGATTTATAGACCTAATTTATCGACAGTGATCAAATGATTAAAAATGTAATCTTAGTTTTCATAATTCCATACGAAATGGAAATATATTAGGGAACTGTTAATTATTATTACAAATTACATAGAGTAACAAATTCTTCATTATAAAATGCGATAAACCATTGAACGAAAAAAATGCAAATTGCGGAGCACTTGTCCTTGCACTAAAAATATACCAAAGGGTTTTCCCCGACTCCACTCGCCACTCCACCCTCCCTTCCCCCTTGCCATCCGGAGTCTGCACGCAAATAAACGGGGAAGCCCCGTTTGTATGGAATCTTAGAGGTTTTGTATTCGACCCAACCAAACTCGTTTGAATTTCTGATTATGATTAGAAAATTAATGTTGATTCCAAATGTTGTGCAATCCTCCTATTCGCAATTCAGTTTGATAAATGATAAAAGGATTAAATTCTTCGGGTATTGCCGTATTTTATTTCTGTGATGTCACCTCACTGCTCTCGTACGGCACAGCTACAAGTCCTTGAGAGAGTAATGATGATTCATGTTAGTTAGTTTCGGTTGTTTCGTGCAGCCGATTGGAGCTTGTTAGGCAGGCGCTTCAACGCATCTAATTCTTTATCGCATTGTCTCGATGATGGATTTCACCAAGGTGTTTATTTTCACATTGTTGTCGTGCTTCAGCATGACAAATTGCGTGAAAAGTGTTTGGCTTTCATCGGCTGTCATTGCATCATGTGGCAAACACAAATTAGAAATTCTACCTGGACTGGGCTGGGATTCGTTGCGCGGTAAGGAAATGACTCCCGTCTTCAATTTCACTTACACCGGTTGCCGTCAGACAACGGACGGGGAGTTTATGATTCCTGACGAAGTAAGTGCAACTCCGATCAGGAAAAGCGACGTGACAATCTCCAGTGAGCTGATTAAACATTGGTCAAACTACACCGACGTCACTGCCAAATCTGTCAACTTAGGATTGGGACTTGGTTTCGAATACATTCCCTTACTCTCATTATCAGGCTCCTTCTCCGATGGTTATACTAATATGAAACGAGAGCAGTTAAAGCACTCAGGATTGATGACTCGCACGGCCGTACGACACGAAATCTACCGAATACAAATTGCACCTGAAGCAGAAATTGTACCCGAATTGAAGAAACGTCTGGACAGAGCGATCTATGCAGAGGTGAGAAATGAATCGGAAGTCGTAAAGTGCATTTTGGAATTCGTTATTCGTGACTTTGGGACTCATTTCATCAAGTCGGTAGTGGCTGGTGGAGTATTATACACGGAAGACTTCGTCAATGATAAAATACTGACTGATGAAGTTGGCAACGACAAGATGTTAAAACTAGCTGCCAAGGCTGAGTTCCTATCCAAGGTGAAGCTAATCAGCTCGTCGTATGGTGACCAATCCAGTCGATTCGCTTCGGATGACTATACAAAACACTTGATTTCAAGCACTGAAAAATCTGTTGGAGGCGATCTACTTAAATTGCACGCTTCTGTGAATGAATGGACAGCTACCGTGCTTAAGAAAATGGGCACCATCGATCGAGTTGGAGATCCTTTGTTTACTCTGCTAACGGCAACGCATTTCCCGGATGATGACGAAAAGATATTACAAAAAGTCGGCTCGACGTTTAAAGAGTCAATCGAAAACTATTACCGCCATAATGCTCACGAAGGTTGCATGCAAATGAGTGCTCCGAATTTCGACCCCAATGCAAATATAAATAACGGACAATGTCAAAATCCAATGCATAATTACAAATTTGGCGGCATTTTTAAAACGTGCGTAGGAAACCACGGCTGGCCCAATACGGACTGTGAGAACACAATAAATCAAAAAAATCCACTAACTGGCAGAATGAATTGTCCGAATGGTTACGAGGCGAATAAGTTGTTTGGTGGAAAACAAACAGTTGTAACAGAAGATTCCAGTTGCGAAAATAAATGTACTGGATGGTTTTGGTGGAAAGATTGTAAACAAATATGCCACCCAGTTGACAGGACTGTCGAGTACGAGTATGATACATATTGGTGTGGAGCAAAACGAGATGTTGGCAAAGACACCGGTTACATGTTTGGAGGCATATTTGACACTGCTGTCAATGATTTGCAACACTGCCCTCAACATTTTTACACGCTGAAATTGACTGCTGGCATAATGGTATGCGTCAGCAACGATTATTCTGTCGGGTTTAAGAATTCCATTGCGTTTGGTGGGTTCTTCAGTTGTTCGTCTACCAATCCGATTGCCGATGGTCGAAGAAGTTGTCCAACAGGTTACGAACAACTGCTTGTTGGTTTAATAGAAGAGTGCGAAGTGAAGTATTGCATAAGAAGACGCCAGCAAGAATCGAGTGATATTCGATTGGTTCGGCCTCCTTATACCAATCTTGTTCAAACTTTTATGGCTCCAAATCCAACCCAATGCTATAAAGAGGAAGTGGCTACCCCGATTCCGGTTCTGGATGAGGGATCGGATGGTCCAATCATGACAAGTTTTGTACAATCAATTTTGATTGCCTTTGGAGTCGCTTTTTTTATTATTCTCGTGTTGTTATGCTACTTGTGGCGAAAAAGCTTCAAATCGGCATTCATCAGCACTTATTCTGGCGCTGTTGATTATATTTTGATCCCTACGAGCAACGGATGCAAAGCCTCTAAAGAGTTTCTTACAACCAGTGTTGCACAGCCTACTGAGACTTTTTTGTCGAAAAACATTATTTCACCTGTAGTTGGGGGTGTGCAGAAGAGCATCGAATTTACTAAAAATCATGTCGGTGAGCCAATGAAGCAAACATGGGGTACGATGAGATCACGCTGTATGGGTGCTCACAATTCACCTGTACGAGAAAATTCGCAATTTTTATCACCTGATCATAATGCAGTTCTCGTAGACGTGGCTCCCAAATCGGCAAATCAGTTTAGTTCATCTGAACATGACCAATTGGTTGATAACGGTAAGAATTGGGAATAATAATAATGCATCTAGTCTCTAGGGAAATGTCTGATTGTTTTTTTTCTTTTCTTTTTGATAGATTCTTGCACAATGTTTTATGGAGATAAGATGTACGAAAAAGCAGAAGGGACAACGAGCGATGTACCTTAGGATGTTTATAAAATACTTCTATTTTATGACTGAGCTACGTTAACCGTTTTACTCATGGTTGTTGATACATGGCCTTACAAAAAATATCTTACGACCAATTTCAATACATCCAACCCTCGCTATACGGCCGCTCTTTATACAGCATTTCGCTATAACCGCCTTAGGGAAGTATGGCACTTTTTCGATTTACGGCCCACAATGTTCGTTATACAGCCAAAAAAATCGGGAAAATCCCCTGTGTACGTTCCCCTGATTCGTTGTACGGCTTTTTGCTTTACAGTCAACTTTTCCGGAACGTATCTAGGCCGTAAAGCGAGGGTTGGGTGTAATGTAATATTTTGTTGTGACAGTCCAGCAACTTTGTGGTGTTGGAATTAATTTTTTTAAATGTGTTTTATTATTGCTTATTGCTTACCGTGTGTAGTTTATATTGGTATATATAAATTTGTTTTACAATCTTATTCTCATAATATATCAACATTAAAGGCATTATAGTACGTTTCAATTTTCTTATTACATACATTTAAATTGTAATCTTTTTACGCGGATTCAGTTTGCGAACACTCCAGCATAAACAGACACGACCTGACATTAAAGTTGGTGTTTTGATCGCAGCAATATAACCACAAAGGGCCCAAGGGTTACTCCCCAAGACTAAATGATACTACTTGGCTTTTAAATGACAAATAAAATACGTTGTTTTTCTCCACGGGCCTTTCGACTGTTGCCAGTCATCTTCAGTGGTTAGAATCACAGTCGAAAGGCCCGTGGAGAAGAACAGCATATTTTATTTGTCACTTAAAAACAAAGTATTTTAATTTTAATCAAACTTGAAAGTGATACGCATTTGAAATAGAAGATTTTATTACACGATATTTAGGGTACTCAAAATTTGTTAGTATGGTGAATAAAAATAAAAATAAATGGAGTGTCTACTTTCTTTATCTGGTTTTGAAAAGTAATGATGACCACTCCGTAAAAAAAAATAAACAATTGAAAAAAAAAAATTCGCAGTTGGTAGGACTCGAACCTACGCGGGAATTTCCCAATGGATTTCTAGTCCATCGCCTTAACCACTCGGCCACAACTGCTTGGTCATTTGTACGTGTAATGTATTTCAAGATATTAAATACGTAGTTTAAATACGTAAAGTGTAATAAGATCTGAACCTACGCCGAAAATTTATCAATGCATTTTTAGTCCACAACTGCTCTGTTTGGCCAATTGAATTTTTTATTGTTTATTTCAAATTTAATCATAATTAATTATTTTATAATTTAATTTTTTTTTAATTCCAGAAAAAATGTATTTACTTTTTTTTTATAATTTCAGAAAAAAATTATTTATTTATTTTTTAATTTCAGAAAAAATTTATTTATTTATTTTTTAATTTCAGAAAAAATTTATTTATTTATTTTTTAATTTCAGAAAAATTTATTTATTTATTTACTTTTGTTTTCTTTCAGAAAAGATTTATTTACTTTTATTTTTGATTTGGCGGTACGACAGCGCATCAAAATGCAGTCAACCAACGAAGAAAGTTTAATGCTGGCATAATTAATTGGACAAGTTAGATTTTAAAGAGCTATTTAGTCTTCTTAAATGTTAAACTAAAGTCTAATATAAACATAGAAAAGAAATCTCATCTTCTCAACTAATTTCATGCCTCTTATACCACATCTTTTCTTTACTTGTAGAAAAAGTTAATCTGGAAATGATAGAATTACATGATGCGCACTTGAAGATCGGATGAATCTGATTAAATTAAGCTTTTTTTAAAAACTGCTTTGGGTGGAGTGGCGATTGGTCTTTTTTCTTGTCAAGACAGATTAAATTCATAAGAGATTTATGATGCTTCAAGTGCTAAACGCTTGGCAGCCTGAGTGGAATCCCAAAAAAAATTGCTTCTATCTATATACTAATTAACTGCATTACACTACCGAAACATATGCGTTGGGCTGTTGGAAATGTAATTAAACTTGTAATTTATCTTAATTACCCCACTAATTCAATATTTCTGGTTAAAAATGGCAACGACGTAATTTATTATTTCTTTGTAATATGGACAAAGTAAAGTTTGTTATCAAACTGGCAAGTATTTTTGCATGGTTATACCAAAGACATAGATCTATATCTATGGTTATCCCATACGTAACACTTTTGTAAGTTTACAGCAAAAAGTTTGAATAAGAAACAGTGGATGGCGCCACAAACGGCTTTCTATACTCTGTTTTTTAGTATATAAATGAAATCTGTTACACACCAAGGATCTCCATAAAGACTATGTAATTTGCGGACGTCTATATGGTTTTAGCTTTTTTTCTTCTTTTTTTCTCAATTACCCAAGGCAACAGTCTCCAGCAATTGCTTGCTTCAATAGTTTGACTAACTGGTAGACTGAACAAATTCAAATTTTCATCCAATACGCTGGCCGCTTCATCTTTTATTCATCACCAGAGTTACAATCTCCAAAGCGAATTGTGTTGGAACTGCATCTGGCTTTCATAATAAGGTTGTATGCAAATACCAATGAACCGCTCACGTTGCTAGCTATTGATCGATCTCTCAAAATTGGCATAAAAGCTGCCTGACAAAAGATGCAGTAGGTATTAGAATGTTGATGAATAGTTTTTTTTGTTCTTTTATGTCCCGTGCAAAATAAAATTATGAACATTAGATCATAAATTTAATGCAAATACAGAGGTTCAAAAGAACAAAAACAAACCGACAATTTGTTATTGCAATGCTAACTTTTTATGATATTTAGAAGAAAGAAAATTTCCTTTTGCTTCTCTTAGAAATGAGCAGGTTTTAAATGAAATTCTAGTAAAAGTTAAAGATTGTAGAACTAGAAGGGCATTGCTGTAGGTTTGCATAAACTAAATCAATGGACTCGTGGAGCAGTATATAGTTTTGCCTTTTGTTTGGCGCGACAATAGACTTTAGGCTTATCTTTAGTAAATATCTTATTATTGATAGACTGGTGTTTCAGAACCCCGAATCTGGCGCCCCCCCCCCCCCCCCTCCCGGTCAGGCGCCCGGGGCTGAGGCCCCTTTCGCACGGGCCTGATTTTGTTGAATATATAGTACCCGAAGCAATACAGTAACCACATTCTAGGACATCTAAACTCTTATAAGTAAAATTATGGATAAGCGATCAATTCATTCAGGCCGACAAATTTTATCACGATTGAAGTGTTAAGGGACTAAATTTATCCGTGATCCAAAACTGCTTTTTTTGGCAGCAGACTAATAATCTACAAAGAAAGTGACCGAAGGGGATTTTTTGGAATTGCTGCCAGCAACCGAGGGATCAATTTTGGGGCAACAGAATCCAATAAGTGTCAGGAGAGATGGTAGAGGAATAGAGTGTCACTGGATTTGCAGCTCTATCAACCTTGCACGTGCAAAAAAGTAGGCCTTAATGCAACGCAAGAGGAAAAAAAGTTGGGATCACCTACATGGGTAGGTACGAGAAAGTTATTCCGTATATGATTTAGCGTTTTCAGCGTCAATACCATAACAAGGTTGGTGTTTCCCACCAAACCACCACGTGATTGTGTTATGGTAATTTGCACTGGGTGAAGTCCAACAAAAATTTCTAGCCTCCATGAATGATATAAAATGTTTTAAAGAAGAACACCTTTGCAAGTGTAGACTTCATAAATTTGTTTTCCAAGTTTCACATATATATGAAACTTGTAAAACAAAATTATGAAAATTATGAAACAATTTTTGATTGCTATTGTTTTTTCTGCACTACCCTTAAAGGAATTGCGACATAAAAAAAATATTTTTTTTTAATCCCTCAAATATGAATTGGTGATACTAAATAAAATGTTTACAAAATCTACATTTTTTAAAACTTTTCTAGTTTTTCTGCAAATTTAAGTTTAAAATGCTTGGCCACGCCTCCTTCTTAAAAAAGTACAAAACCGGAAATGATGTCATGGTAGTTGCAACAATTTCCTGATTGTTTTCGATTATTTTACAATTCCGCACACACAGGTTTAAGAGCGCTTCGAATGG
>JAQIXU010000392.1:0-37110 GCA_034701245.1 Strigamia transsilvanica | reverse complement strand
ATGCAATGCAGTATCCTTTACTGCGCCACTGGAAAGCCAACCTGCGCAATTAGTGCGTGGATTTCTAATTAAGTGCGAACTAAAGGAGACTGAATTAATACAAAAATCTAAATAGCAGTGAAGATTACTACATTTATTGATCAAACATGATGCATGGGATATTTTACAACAATACCAAGAGAGCAATTAAGAAATTTTAAACATTTGGTACGCGGGTCTCTATTATTGCACGGGTCTTCATTAATACATGGAAGATATTGAACATCCAAATTCTAATTACAAAACCGATATGAGAGCATTTATTTCGAATATTGTGTAGTTATTTATTGGAATTGGAGTTTCACACTATGTAGACAATATTCTTTTTTAAGCTTATGATTGACGGCTTTGTTATTTGTAGCCATTCTTCACATACCTCTAGTGGCAGTAATGGGGGTTTTTTTACTCGTTCTGCGATTGGGGTGTGATGCTTGGAAACATGTGTTAGGATGAGATGTGAATGGTTTTTAAGTTGAAATTGGAATTTTTATTTAATCTGGAATCGGATTTGATGAGTGGTAAGAATGAATAAAAAGGGCGATTTAAGATCAAAAATGGAATTTTAACCTCCGCTTTGGATGGAATGACGCTGAAAGAGTAAATCCATTCTCGGATAATACGTGTTCGTGTGTAATGGTTTGTGTTAACACCTGAGAGCTAATTAATCAAACCGGAGGCTGATCTATAAATCGGTATCTAGTGTTCAATGATCCCATGTGAATGGTTCATTAGAGTAATCAACAACAAAAGTTTTAATACGTTAATTGATTTTAAAGGGGCTGTATCAAGTGAAATAAGTCTGCATTAATTTTATTCTTACGGATGAAATAAATAGACGAATGCTCATCTTATTTGTTATTATTTAACGAGATTTCTTGTTTTTCAAAATAAATTTTAAAAATAAATTTTAAAAATAAAATTTGAAATATGGAGCAATCTCTGGGACTAATGTTTATTAAATTAAAGTTCTAATTGTTTGATTTTAATTTAGCACAAATTTTTATTGTTAAATAAACTGTTCGATAGTAATTCGACTAAATCGGGTTATCGGAAAATGGTTTTCAGCCGGCCTTCAGAGCCTCGTTTTCGCTGGCATGGACTGAAACGTTCAATAAAGCGTTCAGTTTTTTTACACTTATTTCATGGGGCCCATTTTCTTTACTTTCCTGTATACACAAACATAATTATAATTTAATGTTCATGTTCTAGAAAGTTCTAAACACGCAAGAATTGTATTCCTAATAAGCAGAACATTGATTGCAGGGCTATTCTGGTCCATTGACCACTGCTTTTGCTTAGACAACATGGCCATTCCATTGATACTGCGTTTGCCTTCAATAATAGAAACAAACAAATTCTTATTGCAAATATTGGCACGCAATTTCGTGTAGGTTGTTGGTAAGTTGTTTGCCAAGTGAGGATTACATGTATTTTCTCTCGCTATATAAATTTAGTTTGGGAATAGATTTGCTTTTCTTCTCTATTTGACTTTAAAATTTTTGTGAGTTACATTACACACTTGCCGAACGTTGCGTCCAGGTAACAAATGATTCTCATGAGGGAACTGCTTGCTTTAGATTCTCGAATAACGACAAGATGGTTCGTAGAAAAGAAGAATTTAGGTACTCCCAGTGGGTCACCAAAGAGCCAAGTGGGTCTTCGGATGCTCACGTTTCAGAGGGACCCGTTAGTGTTGAAAATCACGTCACCTGCATCCTGATTGATTTTAAACTGGCCTTTAAAATGATGTCGTTTAAAGGAGAAAGAATGTCAACTAGACGCAAACTGATTTCAATCAATAATATTTTTTTCTTTGGGTTTTATATAGTCTCTAAGTATATATACTGAAAATCAAATTATTTTTTTTTTTTGATAAATTTATGGGAATTGACATTTTTTAAGGTTCGTTTGTATTATTAGTTTTGTGTGGTGGTTTGCTACCCATTTATTATACAGCTGATACTATTGTGAGGGTTAAGAATAGGCTGAATGGGAAATTGATAGCAAAGGCTGCTGTTGAAAAGGGGAAAGTAGGAGAAAAATAGCATAAAAGGACTTTTTCAGAATTTATCAGCTGGACAATTTTTTTGGACAAAAAAAAATATTACGAGGATGAAAATATAAGAAAAGAGTTTTTTTTTTCTTTCTTTCTTTTTTCTTTTCTTTCTCCTTTTCTTTTTTTTGTAAATAGGTTTAACTTTTAACTGCATAAAAGACTTGGGCTTTGCCATTGGGTTTAATTTGTTCGATTAAGACCATTATAGTGTTTACAAAGCATTTATTTTACCTTGTAATTAAAATCAATATTTATCATTTTTCTTCGAAGTGCTTTGATGCATGTGCCGACAGTTTAATTAAACTTGATTTCTGATATGAGAAACATTTTGCCAAAAATAAAATAACGTTGGTAAATGTAGGATTAATCCTTTTTGTTTTTTTTAAATATTTTTTTTTTAATATCAAAGAAAAAAGTGGTTGAAAGTTATGTGATTCATGCGTGCACGAGTTCTCTTTAGAAATTAGCCATGATAATTAAATTCTTTATCGTCAAGACCAATTTGAAATTCAATCAGTTTAACTGCATTTCCTCGCTAACTTTGGCAATTAATGTTTGAATATATTTAAGATTGAAAAACAGGGGAATAAGTTTGGAATTAAAAATCATGGTAATTTTTAAAGAGACAAACATCCTCGTACTTAACCAAACTCGGAAATCTAATCTAATAGAGTGAACATAAGTATTGTTTTCATTTTTTGAGAAGGGAACTAGATTACTTAGATTCAACTCACTTCCAAACTTCATTGGCCAAGTGATCACAGAAGTTGTGCTATCAAGCATAATGCGAGCGATTGACACACATCAATCTTATTAGAAAACTTTTTAGTAAGCAAAAACAAAAAGAAAAAAATTCCAAACCAGGCGTTAATTGCGTAATTAGTTTGTTCGTTGGACTATTTTTTTTTCTTCGTCTAAAGCATTTTACTGATTTTTGAAATTTAATGTTTTATGTATTTTTGAAATGCACTTGGGAAAAAAAACATATTAAGTTTTACGTTCTTTTTATGTATCACACTTCCAAAACAAATTTCAAATTTTTTTCTACATAATTGATTAAGATGAAAACGTTTCAGCTGAATAAATATTCAGTTGAAGAGACCAGTGCGCGTGCTTTCTCTTTGATGGAAAGGATGCCACGGAATGTCAACATAAATTTTTTTTAACGATTTTTATTTCAAGGATTTTTGATTACGTATTATTGTTCGGTTTTATTAAACTTAATTTTCTTAAACAAAAATCAGTATATCCAATGTTTACCCAACCCGATGATTAGTTCTCAAGGCGGCTTTCGATAACCTTATGAAATTGTTCTTAATTAGCGAGCTTGAGCTGATTAATTCACCTGTTCCAGCTTCAATCTCGCAGCTCTGACAAATTATGGCAATTTCCGAAGCTTTTCACCAGAAGAAATATTAGAACGCAACCGACATTTGACTCATCGTTTTTATCACGTGCTTCAACTAGCTAAAATGTTATTAACGTAAATAAGTCATCATGACGACATTAAAAATTCATTTAAAATTTATATAAGAGTGCGGTTATAAAACAAGTGGATGGAAGTAAAAGGCCCTAAATTAATGAGTAATCGCGTCTCTGAGGAAAGTTGAGCGCGCAGTCCTCTAGCAGCTTCTAATCCTCGGCGGCCACGTTAAGGTATGAAGAGGAGTGGGCTATGGTGAGGAAATAAATCAGGTGAAAATGCAACTTGTGGAGTGAGCAGCGATAGAAACAGCTGATAAAATACACACAGGAATTGAACTCTGTCCTAAAGATATGTCAAGTATGACTCGAATTCTGATTTTATAAAATTGTGGTGGGGAACTTATTAGTTTTAATTTGATTTATGGTTGGGATTTCTGCATAGACGTTTAAGCTGGTGGTTAAGGGAAATTAACGTGTCAATACTTAATACAAACAGTTAGTTATGGATATTTTAAATCTCTGATAACTTTATGGTTTAATTTATGGATATCCCGTAATCTTTAATAGGGCATTTGAGAACGATGTGTAATTTTGATTTACTATTGGTACATCACGCACGCATCTTGTTTCTTATTCTTTGGTGCTCTTCCTTTTTTTGTTGACGTTTGTCCCAGGAGAATTGTCCCGATCCGCCATCGCAGCGATAGGAACAATCAAATAAAGTCGGAAATGTTTTTTTTTTTTATTTAAAAATAGAGTGGAGTTGCGGTCTGTTTGTAGCTAATGTATATAAGGATTGACACCATTGTTTAACTATTTATGTGAGGAAATGTTATTGTGACTTGAAAGATGATGATAATTGATTTTAGTGTCGTGGCAGGGAGTTAATGAATTTTTGTTTTCGTTTTTGTTATTTAAAACTGTAATAACAGCGCACGGATATCTAATATTTTTCTATACTCGCTTGCTAAAACAGTTGTTGTCACATGACTGGCAGATAAGATTTTAAAGAATTAAAAAAAGAAGAGAAAGAGTAGAGCGAACAAACAAAGATGTAAGCTTCGCGTGTATGCCTCAGTAAATTGAATTCCCTTATGCATGTCAATATCCATGCGTGCCATTCCATGCGTGGATTTCCTGTCGTTTTGCTCCAATGTAAACTAGCCTTTAGAGGATTGAAATTTGCTTTATTAATTTAAAAAAATGTGTTTTTAGCTGTGTAGAAAACAATTTGTTGTTGCAAGTCATCCAAAACTGCTCCAATAACACTAAGTCTTCGCATGTTAAGTGCAAATATGTCACAAACACTCGTTAAAAAGTCGTAAAGTGGGTCGAAAAGTGATCCCTAACCTAGCTTTCTAAAAAGTCTCTTTATGACGTCAATTTTTCGTCTAAACTTACTTTGAAACGCGGAATGTTGAAAAGGGCTTTTTACTATTACATTACTCTTTGTGTTTTTATTGTGATAGTTTTGGATTTCAAAGATTTCAGTGGAGGATTCATGGGGTACAGCATGGTATAGTGGTCAGCTTAGGTGTGGCCAGGTTAGGTTAGGTCAAGTTAGTTCATGTTAGAATAGGTTAGTGTTAGTTGAGTCCAGAGCACTATATGTAAATGCTCTGATAGAACATAAATAAATGTCTACACGCAATTAAAATACAGATTTTGAAATAATTAACCAATAATTATGAGCCATTTAAAAAAAAATGGTCGCCTCCTTCTTAAAAAACTGTTTATACGATAGGATGAGTGTATATTAATAATCAGCCAGCATTTACACCGAGTCGTAGACCATATTATAGCGATAGTAGAAGTAATAATATTAGTATTATAGTGAGTTTAAGGCGATGATAAGCCACTCGCGCAACGTTTGTAGTGCAAGATGCAAGAGAAAAGTAAATGTTGTGAGGTAAAACGCTGTGTGCGATGTTGTGCAGGGTTCAAAGGAGATTCGCACAAGCAACGGAAATTGAAAAGTGGCTCCAACTTTCAAATTACACTCTCCAATTGAGCTGCACTCAAGTTGAAATTCGATTTACCAACTCCACAGTCCAAGATATGGCGCACGATCTCATTTCACTCTATTCTCGAGTGCAACCATCATCTTTTTTCCAATCCTCACTCTTGTGGTTATCGTCCAGTGCTATTTGCTGCCCATATTTAATCTTGACGTCATAACTTTTCTCAATTTCCTTCTGAATGTCGAGACAATTGTAGTTTAATCCATTTCATTCGTCTGCGTTGATAATCATTTTCTTTAATTAAGTTATCGTCTCCATTGTTGGATGTTGCGTTCAGTCTTTGTGGGAATTAAAAGAGGATTCAAGTGGATTCGGGGCATTAAGGGAATGCCGAACATTAGTTGTTCGTTTATTAGTGTATTGTTAACTTAATATTCGCAGAAAGGAGGATTAATTGTGATAATTAACTGAATTATGTGCTGGGCCATGCATGAGGCTTAAAAAATGAAAATAAGTTAAAAAATATTCATGAAAGCAGACTAATTAGGCCGACATTTTTAACTTAGACCGAGTCTTGGTTAAGCTGACCAGATAAAATGTCGCAAATTAAATTTACATTCGAAATTTTGAGTTTAAACAAGCAGTTGAACGGTTTAGTTAGTCTAAATGACTTTTCGAATGCAGCCACTGTAGATGTAGACTACGATGTTAAAGCTTAGGCAATAAGTGTAAAAGTTAGACTTCTTGTTCAACTTTTACACGACCTTCATTTAAATTTTTAAATGTATTTTTCTTTCTTTAAATATTGCATAAAAGCTTTACTCATTTATTGGCGTCACCAGTATTCTCACAGGAGTATGTGGTAATCTCAGCAAAAAAAGGGCGGTCTCATTAGCAGCATGTGACACCAACGCCCTACAGAGTAATAATAAGAAGAGCCTTTCAGTGCAGAATGCAAGCGAATCTCAAGTTGTTCGCTTCTTGCGAGGGCAGCTGCTTTTGACTGATGATTTCTCATTAATATCCTTTGTACATTTAGCAGACATAAAAGTTAGTAGGTATTGACAATTGAGATACACTAGATTGAGTTTTCCTTTTTAAATTACCATCAATTGAACTTTCGATTGAAATTGGGTTTTTTTACCCATAGAAATTAATTAAAAATTGAAACCACAAGAGAGCATTTGATAAATTTCTTTAAAAAAAAAAGAAATGTTTTTTTAATTTACTTTTTCTTCATGAGTTGGATGCTGGCAGACTGTTTTTTTTTAATAGCATACTTGTTTTGGTTTTTTTGAATTTTTTAATATATTTTTTAAAGGTATAAAAAAATTATTTTTTTTTAAATTTATTATTTTAAATTTCAGGTGATGTGTTTTTTTGATTTCGGGCTGTTGCCATGACGACAGCATCCGATAATTTTTTTTTCTGTAATGAAGGAAATGACAGTCGTCAACTCCAATTTGCAAAAATAAAATTTCGTGTGTAGTTGGTCGCTAATTGCACTGCACACCTAATTAGTAATGGGAAATGGCAGGCTATTTGACAAAAGTAAGAAAATGTGTGAGGGGAGAAAAAAAGAAAGAAAAAAAACACTCTGATAAAAAAAAATACATTCAGAAATAAGTAAAATAAAAAAATGGGGTAAAAAATTTCTAATTAGTTCACTTAATGTAGAGAATATTGATAATGTGGAAACGTTTCACATCAGAGTGAAATTTAATAATTTAATAATTTTATATTTTAGGTGTTCGAAGGATTAAGTTCATTTTGAAACCATTTCCTATTTCTTTCATCTAATGCATTATTTATTTATTTATCTATTTATTTAGTTTTTTTTTTAAAGACATTTTTGTTTATATTTTGCTATGTCACTTGTGTTTTTCTAAGGTGACAGTTTTTGTAACTAGTTTTTTTTTTCCTTCTTCTTTTTTGCCTGCAGTTGCTGACATTTCACATGACTGCCAGAATAATTGGAAAAAGGAATGAGCTTCTATTCCTATGCTTGATCAATTTCTTACCTTAAGGCACGGGTTAATGCGCATGCGTGCTCTCCTGGAAATTTGGGAGATTGACAAAAACAAAAAGTATTACATAAAATGAAAAGTATTACATATCCAATGTTAAAAACAAGGTATTTGCTCTGTGGGAAATTGAGTAGGACAAAAAAATTTATAGTTAATTTTTATTTATTTTGAAAATTAAGAATATTTTAGAGACCATTATTTTTTTTTCTAGAAAATTTATTAAATTCCAACAAAGAATTCCAGAAAGTAATTTCTCTAGTTCTTTAGCACTTCAATAGAGCACAATTTTGAGTTTGCAATTTTTTTTTGTTGCTACAAACTTCATATTCGGAGTTTAGATGTTGCAAGATTTTTAAATTGTGGACATTTATTCATCTGTAAAGTTTCTTTGATCTATTGACCAGAACATAATCTCTCAGATTCGTCATGGACGGAATAAATGTCCATGGATTGCATAATATTGTTAGATTATAATATATTTTTTTTACTACGAAGAGAGCTTGAAATCTGATTTACGGCAAACATCAAACTATCAAAGTCAAAATAGAAGACTGATCGCATCTTGTACGTATTGATCTAAAGTTGTAACTTAGCCAAGTATCAATAATGCACCAATCCCTTCCAATTACGTTTGAATATTTGGAAGATTGGTATTGAGTAAGATGGATTTAAGATTTAACCTTATTATAAAAATGGTGGAATCAGTTTTGCTACAACTAAAAATGTTTTAAAACGGAAAATAAAAACGTCAGGCAAATTGAAACACTTCACTAATTATCAATTAGCATTTATGCAGGCTTTGTTTTCCTCTGCTTGATGAAAACTAGATGAATTTTGTGCTTATTATACACCGAAACCAGTTTGCAATAAGCCGTGCAGAGATATTTCTGCCTTATTGCGTCTTCTAAGTTGTATTCATTTCCGTTTTATGCTTGAAGAGTTTGCACAAGTAAACAAACGAGAAATAGTATTGAGAGTTGTTTGTGTTCAAGTGTATAAATGTTGGATGCGGATTGGTAGGATATTTTTTTTTAATCCATTCAAGATAATCAGGAATGCTGGATTTTTATTGCACGTGATGTGAAGAGGAAAATTGGCTCGTGTTCTTCTTCCTTGAATTCTCCCACAGGCCTTGCTGAGCGCTCTCTATGCTAATAGAGGTCGAATGATGAGCATGGCATAGCTATGTTTTATGCATTATCTGTTACAAGCATGGTAGAAATTGTTTAATAATAAGTGTTGTTTGAATTTTTTTTAATCACGTTACATTTACGACGTATTGTTTTGGGATTTCGTAATATTTAAGAATGCTCGTTGAAGCGAAGTTTGATTTAAAATGCAATTGAAATAAAAAAAATTTGTCTCCAAAAGGGGCATTTTTACATATAAATATGTCGTATTATGTGTGCTTTGTTCGTATTTTCTGACGTCAATTCTTGTTTTGTTTTGGTTTAGGATTCTAGGTCCAGCACTGCGTGTTGGCCCATCTAAGTGGTCAGGAATTCCAAACATTTAGAACTCGATTAACCTTCCACTAGGGGATTAGGTTGTCTTTTTGATTTATCTGCAAAATGCCAAAATAGTAAGCATGTTCAACAAAGCGAAGTAAACTCGTTTTGCGCCGTTCTACGAGATTTAACACAAGAATTACGTGTTAAATTCCTTGTTGACCCTCATGGCAGAATTATAATAGCACGACCTTTGGCGTTTCATACCACGAGTTTCATGATTTTTAGACACGATAATCTAATGAGTTGAACTAAAGAACGCCATTTCCTGTCGCGTTAATCCTCGTGTTGTGTTAATTTTTTTTTTTATTGACTGCGTCTAGTAAAAATCAATTTTTTAAAATTTCTTAATGGTCACTGGATACTCTTGAAGTATTTTAATTAGCAAATATGAAAAAGAGCAAGTCATTTCTCATTAGAGCGAGTTCTGAAAGCGAGTAATTAAAATGATGGATTTTTTTGGATGCTTAATGGTGTGTTAAAAGTGGACAGAAGGGGCAAAAGTGAATGTGTTGAAGTTAAAAGTAATGGCGACAGTACGGCGCCTTTTCGTGGGTCATTGAGTCCATTTGATTGAGGTTAGTCAGAATGTATCTGCCAATGTTTTGGCAGAGTGAAAAGCACCGCCTTGAGGTTGGCTTTATCGCGCACAAACAGCTTCTGTGTGAAGCCAACGCCGAGCGGAGCTTTTGTACATTTCCATATGTTGGCTTGGCTAATGCTTGGTGGAAGAAAGGTAGCTTTTATTGGATCACCATCCTAAGCGCAGTTGAGAGGAGATTTCAATTTTCACGTTTTCGATGGGTCATCCATCTTCCACCAGAGCTTTTAAATTTTTCAATTTTTTTTTTAAAACATGAAATTTATTTTAAAAATATGCAATTAATTTTGCCTTTTTTTTATTTTTGCGTTTAAGGATTTGCATGTGATTTAGTGATAAAGCTGGGAATCTGCTGTACAATTTATTGATCTTCTCTTTTTAATTTTATTACATGTAATCCATTTATTATAATTATTGCCCACGATAGATGGCTCCACTTATTAGCCGTGCAATAAATACTAGTTTCCTGATAAAAAGATTTTTTTTTAAGTTGAGACAGAGCATAATGAATGGTGATAAAACAACACTGCAAAAAGTGATTTTTTTCTTCTGCTTTATTGCCTCTACAATTAATGTAAATTTAATGTTTTGGTCTTTTCCCAATTCACAACGAAATTGCATACTACATTTTTTTCTGTGCGGAGTGTTTGTTTTCATTAATGAACAACGTTAACAACAGTTAATTAGAAGAAGAAACTATTTTTAGTGTTCTTGTAACTAGTAAGACGGGTGTTGGATGACAATGTAATGATTGAGATTCTGCACACTACAATATTTTATTCAGTTAAATTTAGGCACATGATGTAGCAATATTGGGTATCATACATTGCAGGGGGTTATAATAGTGAAAAACGGAGTTTTCGGTAGAGGGCGCTGTTTTAGCATAACAACGAGTTTAGGTCTCTTCGGCAATACATTTGTGAGCCCCGAAAGGGTTTTAGAAAGGAAAAGTATGGCGCAGGTTTGTTTATTATCAGGTTAAATATACTAAAAGAACATGTCTCGGACCCAGGTCCAAGTGTTTGCTATTCGTTAGGGCTGACCCAGGGTCTCGGCATTGCACCATTTAATTCTGTTGTGTCATTGTGTTATGCAGTTCACGTACAGCCTATTTCATATTTTTTTTGGTGCGTTAGTCTGTCAGTTATTTTCTACACAAAAACATGACTTGACACAAGGTCCATCAGTCCAAGTGAATGTTGCATCGTGGAAACTTAAATTACAAACAAATGGCACCAATTGACAAGGGGACGGTCAAGAACATTGCAAATTCGCAAATTGTCGTGGGGGTTCTGTTTTAAAAAATATCATCAAATGAGATTTTTAATTTTTAATTTTAATTTTTTTGTGAAAACCATTACCCTTGGTCGCGTGGTCATTATTTCATTTGATTAGATTGTACTTTGTTACTTGTTATAACACCCCGAGGAAGAATTCCGACGATAACATCTAGTAATGAGTGACATCATAATAACGTGATTACTTGCGCAAAACAATTTGATCACTAGGACCCTTGTTTTATGTCATTGTTAATTACGGTAACACATGATTCACGGTGCGTGTAATCAGTTGCGACACTAATTTCCAAAGTGTGGTCGTAGCAAGTTGCATCCTTGTATCAATTTGCCACAATCCCATTTTATCAATAGACGAAAACAAACCGTTTGTGTTGCACACTGGGAGATGAGTGGTTAGAATTCCAATGGGCTTAAAATGCTAAACCATCTGCTTTTTAAAAAAAAAAATTATACCATGTGGTTGGTATTAATTTCGAATTTGCTAGCAGGGCATTAACGCGCATGCAACGATGAATTTATACTGGCAATAAATCAACAAGAAATCGTTTCTAGCTTAGAGAGGAGACTGAAATGTTTTATGATAATCGTAATAATTATTTATGACTTCCCACTGAGGCAGGATTTCACTCGTGCCGAAACATTGCAGTTGAGGAGATATGGGAAAAAAGTTATTTATCTAGGATGATTTGTTACAATTAGTAAAGAGGAATTTAAGATTTAAGCTAAGAGTATTTAGATGGCTATATGTCTCTGTTTTATTTATTTTTTAAAAATGGAGAAAATAAAAGAAATTAAGCATTCAAGATTTTTTTGATGAGTTTATGGGTTAATATTTTTGTGATCTTTACTTAGTGCTTGTCAGGGTTATTTTAACAAGGGCAAGTTTCATGGATTAATTCTTTAATGGATATATTTTAATGATGCAGTAAATATTTTCAGCAAATGGACCCACGTGTAAAGAATAAACGCGAGTCGAATTTTATATACAAGATTGATAGAGTCGTTAACATTTTATTGCTACAGGGGCAAATGAAGTAAAGTGACTTGTCGGCGCCTTCTATGGAGGAAAAATGAAAATTTATAACAAGTTGCTGTACTCATCAACTGATTTAAGGTACGCCTCTTAATTATATTCGTAGTTTGTAGATCGCTATATAGCCATCAAGTGATAATTTTGCCTTAGTTTTGACATTATTGCCACAAAACGTCGACTGGGAACTGAAACGTGTATTGCGTGATGTATGGGAATGTACTGTGCGATTTGATGTGAAATTGAATAGGGTTTGCGGGAAACATTTTCAGTCATTAACTTGCAGCATTGGAAATTGCTGCGCTTTTATTTGTTACAAAATTCACGTTATAAGGATTTATTGAAATCAATTATACAAAATTAGTGTTCAATGTACTCAAAATTCATACCCTCTTCCTTGTATAATTTTGTAATAAGCGCACCGAAATGTTTAAAATGCAATTGAACAAATTCCAGGTCTTCGGCGTCCGTCAACGCCTCTCCGCTTTGGACTTTTGCACTGATTTCTGAAAATCTTGGATCTTGTAATGCCTGTTGGTTAAGTTCCGAAAATTGTGCCATTACCTGAGTTCATAAAATTAAAGAAATAATTAAAAAGATAAAATATTTAAAAAACGAAATGTAAGCTTACACCGTCTTTAGTCATGATATGTCCGTATTTGGTCATGATGAGTGTCTTGATGTCTTCGTATTTTGAACCGACATCTTTTTCTCCATCTGCAGCGGTTATGATGAACTCAACTTTGCACCAAACGGTGGTGAAAAGGAGTGCAAACAATGGAAGTGCGAGAATTAATTTTGCCATGTTTGGTCTTCAATCAACTACTGATGATCAGCTACTTAAAACCCGTTGATGCGTTTATATTGCTGTAATAAATGACCTTTGATGAGATTTGTAGTTCTGATTATAACTGGAGCGATAGGATTTTGGAATTTCAAAAACAGACAAAACTTGAAACCAACTATTATTTTTTTTTTATTACTTTATTTTCTCATTTATGTAATAGGAGTTATCATTTTAAGGGTCAAAGTTTTCATTGTGAAAGTTCTGGCACAGTTTCTATCATAGAAATTTAAAACTTTGTTTCAGTAGCGTTGAATTAACTTAAAAGACAACAAAAAATTAGTAATGAATACTAGAAAATGGTTGATTTAATTTGCAAATATTAATTTCCGTTTAGTGAGAATAACGTTAGGTTTTTTTTTTTTAAATTTTTTTTTTTAATTAACAAATCAGCCCACTTTAAGTGTTTACACTGATAAGTTTTCAAAATATGAATTTTTAGGCGGATTTTAAAATCTGAAATGGGAAAAAAAAAGAAACTAAACGAAGATCATATTTTTTTTTATGAATTTGAATTTCTTCTTTTATTTTATTAAATGTTTTTTGGTTGAAGAAAAGTGATTCTGTTTTTGGAAATATCCTTGGTTGAAGCTGGCCTAATTTGTGTGATAAGATAATCTCATGTAGGTCATTTGAATTAATGTGTTTACAAAATCCTTTTTTTTTTTAAAGGATTCCAAGCACCAAGGGTAATCCACTTGACATTACAAATTCCAATGGACACACATACTACGGTATACCAAAATATTTAATTGATTTTCTCCAGAATTACCTATACAAATAAATCATTTTTATCTTCTCTAACGATTTTTTTCTTCTATAATTTAAAAAAAATTATAAATCTTGAAAGTCAGAAGCTAACATTGCCTTGTTCATATGGATCGATAACATTTATAACATATGGCCTTTTCTATTTTTTTTCCCCTTCTTTTTATTTTTTTTTTTTAAAAAAAGGTTAACCCGATTTTGGAAATGATGAATTTACTGTAGCCGATGAAATTTTTCTGTCGTCCTTGACGGACGGCAGAAATGTATACATGGCGTTACAACGAGGGTGGATATTGGTGAGTGTTTCGTATCTCTATTTCCCAATGGGAATTTAGTGATGCATTGCATTGCAGTGTATTGCATATAAGACGTGGTCGTCTCGCGAAGGAACTGCGAAAGAGTGATCACTCAATGTCACTCCAGGTCCGAGTGACAAACAACAAGGTGAGTAATGGATCTAGAATTCTCATTGCCCGTGCATGGACGAGCGCAGCCCATCTCTCATCGTCACTCGGATTAAACGCTGCACGCAAATGAATGAGTGTTGTCCGAGTCGAGATTAGGTGGGAGGGGATGGAGGCTTCTTACTAGTGGTGCGGGAAAGGTAAATCTTGTTTGTTTCATCAGAGAAATGAAATGCAATAAAACGGAACGGGGGAAATGATGGAATTCAATTTTCTGTTGGGTGTGTTCGAGGGGAGTGGTCGTGGTGTAGCTACTGAAGGATGTTCGCGTGTCTTCTTTTGGAAATCGTCTTTCTCATTAGGTGCAAATTAAACTAATTAGCCGTATATATTTCTCGGTGGTCATGTAATTCCATCCATCATGACGCAGAGAGAAGCAAACTGCTCTCCAACCGCACAAGTTTGTATTGCTTGCACTGTGCATTAATCCTTGGCTCGAGTTGGAGCCCACTAATGAATATTTACCTCTTGTCTGAACCTCCAGGTTTCAGACTTATTCAACTTTGTGCTTAATTGTTGTGCGATATAGTCTTAAATCAATTTGGAGGTTCCACAACCTTTTTGTTTCATAATAGCAGGTTATGGTCACGGACTTTGTGGTAACTGATAAATTTGCGTATGTTTTACATGTTAGGTGAAATTAATATTGAAATCTAAATATCGCATGTTTGGTTAATCATGTGATTATTTGCATTTTACTTTTCAATGATGTTAAGAAATCACTTGTGACCGTGAATTCATATCATGCGGAATGGGTTAGTAATGTGATATCGTGAAATAATTATAATAAACCGAATATTCGAATTGGGAAGTAAATTGATCACGATTTTTAGCATTCTGTTTATAATTCGAATTATTATTATCGTTATTTATTTTTATTTTACTTTTGAAATTAAATTTAATGTAAGGTTAGAAAATAACGATTATTTATTTATTTTTATTCCAGATTTGTCTAATTTATTTTCGGAATTTGCTGCGAAATCCAATGTTAGAGCAACGGATTTATCATGATGAATTGACTTTTTCGAATGGAATTGTTTACTCCTGCTTACAGCAGTGGCCGCTGTAGGTTTGAAGTAATTGAAGAGGAGTGTGAACCATGGTGAGACCACTTTTCCTTTCTACATTATGCTTTCGGGATTATGGGATTTTCTAAATCACACTTTGATTGATAAATAAAAGGCAACCAGTGAAATGTTTTTAATGAAATTTTCCTCACTTCAACCCGAGTTATTCAAAGAATGTTTTTCAATTTACTTAGGAATTTAGTTACATTTTTTAAAAACTTATGTTATAGTGCGAGTCTGAGCAGTCTCTCCTTTAGGTAAATCACTGGCAAATCACATAGCGAAAAACCTTTACAATGAGTAATAATTTCTAAAATCATTAGAATTTTTAATAAACGTTGAAATGTGTCTACGTGGAAATAGAATATCACAGTAAATGAAGTTTCATATATTTTCTCATTTAATTTTGAGCCTGAAGGACGTGCAGGCGTATTTGTGCTTGTTGTTGCCATTGGTAGCTTCTTTACTGCAAATGAAAGGAAATAAAAAGTTACATGATGATAATTATGACGTCCATTTTTTACCCCGCTCACTTTTGTTCTTATTCTTTCTCCGGGCTGTAATGAGAATGTAACTTCGTCTCTTTTTATTTCAGGCTGTAATGTTGGCACGTTTTCTAACTTGCCCTGGAGATTACTTTGGGTCTTGGTCTCTACCGCTTAAAGTAAAAGTTTTAGAGGCTTAACATGTCGTTTTCAGCTGTTTTCTCTTTTATGCTTTTTTCCCATCCACTAAACACCTTGTTATGAAAAAAAATCATATTTATATTCATTAATTTTTCTTTAATTAATGAGATATGCAAAACTGCATGATTATTGTGATTTGAAGTTTGTTATTTTTGAAATCGGATTTATTTACATTTATTTTAATTTTATTTTTTTTTCGTTTTATTTAATCGGATTCCCAAAATAATCGTCTTAAAAAATTATAAACTCACTTGTCAGTCGATCTAGGAACTGAGAAACTTGCATTACATTTGATCAAAGATCAATTTAAGTTAAATAAAAATCAGGGCTTGGTTACTTTGTACATGGCAGGCCCCTCCTCTTCAATCAAATACACAATCTAGGAGATAACTTTTCTTATTATATGGTTCCAGGAACCAATTTTATTGCTAGGTTTGAGTTGAAGAGCAAACTTTCATCTTCAGCCATCCATTGGATTGCTGGTTGGATATTGTTCTGTAGAACTGTCGGCTTAAACGATGTGAATGTAATAACGCTTGGCCTTCAGTTTATGTGACCTGATAACCAACACCACAAATTCTGAAGGATTTTTGAAAACTTGACACTTAATGGTTTTTATTATATGGTGCTAAGATGAGATGATTGTAAATGGAAATTGCAGATTTGCAGTTCAGTATCTCAAACAAGGATTTCCGCTTTAAACATCCAAATATCGTGTTTATTCTACGTCTGGCTCATATTTACTCAAAAGATGAGAAGATTAATTAGCTTCTAAGTAAAGGTTAAAGCTGTGTCACGAAAAAAAAAAATTAAAAAAAAAAAAAAATTGAAGTTTTTTTTTTTTTAGGTGTTTAACTTGGGGTTACATTCTGCAACATTTCACGTGCGCTGTAAGTATCAGAGTTGGCAAGTTTTCTTCCACTGAGTATTTTCTAGATGCCATTATCCCAAAGAATAGTTCTAATCCTGGTCGAGTGGGGGCGTGATGTGACGGTGTGTGTCGCCTGCATGCCAACGAATTTCCTTCTACTTCTCTATTTCACTTGATTCACGAGCCATTCACTGCCAACACTTTACTGTGTTTGACATGAGATTCGAATTGTGATGTGACCGAGATTAAATTTTTCTGTTTTTTTCTCTTCTTTCTTTTCTTTTCCTCTTCAACTTTACTTTAGCACAAGGGAATGCAGTATTTCTCAAAGTGAAATGTGCTAATAGAATTCTTTAAATTATTAAAGAAAAGTGTTTTATACGATGTTATTTTAATTTGGCTGTGATTTTGTAAAAAGAAGAAGAAAAAAAACTGATAAAATTGAGTTTAGATAAACTGGAAACGTTTTTAGAAATGACAGATGAGATTATACTTTTTTTTTTAATAAAAAGGTTTAAATAGAGTGAGGAAAAAGAGTAGTTTGGTCTATAGAGAACTGAATCAGCAAAAAAATATATATCGGGAAAGTGGAAGAAATGTTGGAAGAAATTTGTCAAGTTTCATAGGAAAAAAAATTGAAGGAAAGAGAGAAAAAGAAATTGAAAGAAAAAAGTTAAATGTAAGAATGTTAGTATCATTTTCTACTTCCTGCTGAAGCTGTCAATTCAAACACTATTTAAGGGGATTGAAATAATTAATGTATAAAACTGACAAAGAATTGCTGGAACTTAAAAAAAAATTGATTAAGGCTTCTTTTACTGCAGTCGCGCAGTATTTGCATAAAAATAATTTTCTCAGCGCAGTATTAGAGACTTACACAATATACAGTACAAAGCAGTGGATTGATTTGTCAACATTTCTAGTGAACAGTGATATTGCGGGCACTTTTATTTCTGTTTTCGAACGTTTGATCAATGTTCTAAGGGAAGAATCAATTTGTGCAGTGGAACGTTTGGTCAATGTAATTGAAAAGTTAGAGAAATCTATCCTCATCTATATCCTTAAAGTCTCTTCTCTTATTCTCTTAACTGTTTGCTTGATGGACAAGAATTTTAGAAAATATATATACATACAGTATATATATGGAAAATTGTATTAGATGATTCAGAATTGGCATACATTGGATTGATGGCAGCAATTTTCGAGGTAAATAAGTAAAACTAATAAACTTTACAATGAAATGTGACAATAAAAGAACTGTTTGTGTTTTTTGGCAGAAGGAAGTGATTGACTGTAACGATATAAGCACGTCACTGTCCTATCCGTTTACGTTCAATGGAATCTATACGAAATGGGTATAGGCTAAGGATAAGATCTTATCAGCAAACAGGCTTTTAACTTAAAATAGATGGTTCTTTTCACCACAAAACGGATCTCTAAAAACTGGAAAATTCCAGGACTGGCCAAAATATGCTTTAGTTTGTGATATTTCGAGTAAAAGGAGTCGGAATGAAAAGTTGAAGTGATCCTCATTACATTACCTCGCTCAATGACAGGAGAAAAGAGGTGGAAAATAGCAAATGCCTGGCATGAAGTGACATTTTGAGGTCATCACAACAAACAAATATTTAAAATAATTATTGTACAACTTAATTGATCGTGTTAAACACGAAGGTCAAATGTCATTATACATAACTAATGCGGACTTATATGTCCACCTGATAAATGATTCGGTAATGGAAACATGTCTTGGACAGCTGTTTATAAGCACAAAGCGGATATTTATGTAGCAAAATTTTAATTGACATCTCATTGCAAAACATGTGCATTTTTATTGCAAAACAGAGTAATTTTATTCAATTATTCAATATTCTTGAATCAAAAAAGAAAAGTTTGAGAACGTAATTTCATTTATTTGTAAATGAGAACATGTCATGTCTGTTGCTACATGTACAGTAAATTCCGTTGAGAATTTCATCTTTATTTTCTATTTCACCCGAGTGAAACTCTGCTCAATATATCGAGTAATCAAATAATTAAATTGAAGTGCAAGAAGAGCGAGCATGCGCAGTTCCAGCGGGAAATTCATAATTAACTCGAAACCTTCTCGCTCTGGAATTAAGGCCTTTAGAAGATGATGATGATTAGCTTCATTTTAAGTGATAAATTTACACTGTAATGCAAGCAGGCGTAAATTTCACTTTCTTTTTCTTCTTCTTAGTTTTCACCTTTGCTCGTAATTCTGTGCGAGATCTTTGTTCACACTTCTCAATGGCATTCCCTCGAGGGCAGTGGCGTACGGAACAGGTTGCAAGTAGGGTGATGAGGGGGAAACAGATACAGTTGATAACGAGACGAGGACACTAGACAACGTTACCCAGTCCTCTCTTTCGTCTTCTTTCATGCTCGGCATCTTTAATTGCTGTGCCTAGGGACAACAATGAAATCTTGCGCATCTGTCACTCCCAGCTGCCCCCCGACTCGAACGGCTGCACTACGCGGCACTGGCGTAGGAAAAAAGTGACAATTTAGGGGTTGCTTTTAAGCGTGCAAGTTAGCAGTTAGCCAAGAATTTACAAACAAGAATTTACTGCACAAAAGTAGTCGTAATTAATGCAAACTAAATGTTTAAACTGGGTTTTCCGAAATGTGAATAATTAAACAACGTAAACTCTGCAAATGCGTGCAGGCACAAATCTCTCATAAATTCTCAAGCAAATAAACTAAGAATGAACAAACAAGTAAGCTCAAGACTGTTATTAATTGGTAAAATGTCTTGATCTCAGCAGGTTTAGTCAGTTAGCCTTAGCAGTTTGCAGAAAATGATGTCTTTTATGTTATGTGGAACATCCGAGCATATTGTGGAAACGACTTTCCTTTTGTCCGGAAAATGGTGTCGCATCTCATTACACCAAGGTGAAATAGTGAGACGAACTTGGGAAGTGGTCAAGTACTCATTCGTGCGTGCTCATTTGTGTAGACGATTTTGTGTTGGTTGCTGTGACGACTAACCAAGATAAAATGGTGTGTTGGAAAGATTCGTGGTAGAACAAAGTTTGAAATTTATGTTTGAAATTATTATATATTTTTTTTTTAGCGAGTCGAAGTTAAATTAGGCAAAGAGTTTATTTTTTGTGTGTGTATGTGTGTGTTGGGTGAGTAGATTATGAAAGAATGGAATCTGGGTTTTTATTAACTTTTCCTCTTTTTATTTTTGCATGAAATTCTATTTTAATAACAGAAAAAGACGATGAAGTGAAAGCGTTGCGTCGCAATATTAAATGAAAGAAACTGTAATGAGAAAAGGAAATGAATTCTGTTATACCTTTTAATTTTAAAGCTGATGTGTAAAAAATAGTACGATGATACGAAAATAATATACGTTTTGTATTTCTCGATTAAAAAATGTGTATTTAAAAATAATACTGCCGGGTGCTTTTACAGAGAAAATATATTTGTTTTGTAATTGGTACAAACGTATGTGGTCATTACAGAACAAGGGGGTGTACTCAAATTTGGGTACCAAATGTGGTACACCCCTTGTTTTGTAGTCGCTCACGCCGTTGTCGTAAAGCGTATGACGTAATCGTACAAAGTACCATGCGCGTCGTGGTGTCATGGCGTCCAAATGCATTCAGCTTTGTTATCGTTATTGGCCAGTTCGAACGAATATGAGTCGCAACCGAATGTAGCAATTGAAGAAACATGTTTATCAAATGGAAATACAGTAATTTTTGGAATGGTACGCAATATTTGGAAAACCGAAGGAACCTTAAATTGGCCATTATGCCGGAAATGGAACAATAAAATCCTACCTAAGGCACATGCAATGATCGTAATAAAACGGGGAAAAAATAAAATAGAATAAAAATAAAGGTATACGTATGGATTTAGTTCATATGACGTTAAGGTTTTGTAATCAAATTTTCAAAAAAATGTTTATTTTCAGTTTATAAAACAGCTGCTCAAGGGAATGTGCATTCGGTAGTTGGAATTTTGCAAATTAATAAGAAGTAACGATGCGTGGCTGATGATGTGGGTGATGTTAGTCTATTATCTGACCGCTTCATGTACTCGTGGGAAATTAAGCAACTCCCTCGCCCACTCTTTACCTTTACATCTGATTAATATGACGTATTGCATTTCCTGAACCTTCACTTGCTCTTAACAATCAAGAATATCTCTCAGGAAGGATGAAGTGTGGAAAGAATCAAGATAAAATATTTCAAATCGATAAAATTTACCATAGCTTAAACTTCTGGTCAAAAAATGTAAGTAAAACGGGATGTATTTAATCGCCATCTTTTTTATTTTATTATTTTCTTTTTTTCTTTGGAGAAAAAGTTAATTAAAAGTCGGTGTGTGATTTTATAAAAAAAAAAGAAAGTAATTTTGGTAGATGTTAATGCAGTTAATTTTTTATTTTTAATTAGTTTACAACCCGAAGCTTGGTGGGACGAGGAATGGTTTATGCCCAGACATATCTGTGTGTGCTGGAAAATCCTCTGGGATCATAAATTGATTGCGGTTTATGTCACAGACAAGTGATACTTGCACAGCCCTGCTGTAAGTTGGAGGGAAAAAAACATTAGGACTTGATGTATGCCATCTGTGGCCATACTGGTTCCAATCATAAAAACAAATTTAGGCTGAAACACAAGTCTAGCTTGAATTAGAAATGACAAAGATTTTAAATTCAGTGATTTTTTGTTGTTTAAAATGAAAGATAAATGTTTATCATCGATTGTTTTGGTCTGACGACTTTTGAATATTTTTTTATTTCCCGAGTTAAAGTATGAGAGTAGTTGCGGTGTTGAAATTACATTGGCAATAACAAGTTTCTCTTTATCAAGGGACGAAACGCTGTTTAACAGTCCATAAAGTCTTCACAGTGGGATCCCCATCCTTAATAAGCGACGCCCGCGTCTAGGGCAACATCATTACGCAGTTATGGGAGGAACTTAGGGATTAGAAACCTGAGGCCTGTCGAAACAAGGAAAATGTGGCAATAGAAAAATTTATATATCTGCCTGCATTTGCACTAATGCTAAAAAGATTAAAAACTTGAAAGCCTTTACTTTTTTTGTTTATACTTTTATTATTGTTGTTTTTTCACTTTTTCCTCCCGCCCCTTTTTTCATCATGAACAAAATGCACTTCGGTTTATTTGAATTGTTTTCTTTTTTGTTTGTCTGAAAAGTTTGAATATATTTTTTTTTTTTAGGTTTTTTTTTTTTTTAGGTTTTTTAGTTACATTTTTTTATTTATTGAGAATTTGTATTCATTGAGCGTTTCCACGAACCAATTGGCACGACTTTAATCTAATTAAAAGAAAGAACAACAAACGAAGGCATTTTTTACTTTTACTTCAACTTGGCAGAAATAAAAGTGAGAAAAAAAGAAAGAGTAAAAAATGTTTCATTGGTGCAGGGCTGGCATTTGTTACTTTTTATCTCTTAAGTGACCACGACTACAAAAGCCATTTTATGGTGTTTAATGGCCATTAAATAATAGATATTTAAATCATTGTTTGTAAATGCTTGGTTTACTAAATTATTTATTTGAATTGAAACTGCACAAAGATAATACTGTAAAGAAATTGAGTATAATTCAGGGACAGAAAGGGATTGCCATCTTGGTTCAATTTTTCACACACAAAAATTGAATGTTTTGGGCCAAAAATTGCGTGGTATTAGTCAACAAATGATTGTTTTTGCTAAAAAAAATGATTGTTTTTGATCAAAAATGAATTTGTGGTCTTAAAAATGAAAGTATTCGATTGCTCAAAGGGGTGGCCATGATTCCCGTGCCCCCCCCCCCCCCCATCCCACCCTTGGTATAATAATAATAATTATTATTATTATTATTATTAAGAGAAAGAATAAATGGAATGAAAATACATGTGAATAAACTTGACATTTGATATTAATTTTTCTTATTGTTTCAGATTTAAATTTCAAATTTCAAAAGTTTTTCTTATTACAAAGAATTAATATAATAATGGAATTGATGACAGCCTGCCAAATAAACACTGGTACGCAGGTGTCACTGCGAATAAAATAGAAAAGTAAGTGTTCAAATATTTACTTGTTTGAAATTGTTTTTCAGAACTGTTTTTAAGTTCGGTAGTTCTGATTTCAGTGCGTCTAGAATATTTTATTAGATGAAAGATAAACAGTAAAGTATTGACATCTAACGGAAGTAAGGAAAATCGTGAAGCAAAAAAGAAAATAGTAAAAAAAAATGAAAGACAGTATATTAGTTTTTAGGCATTGCCTCTGTTGAAATCCAATTCATCTCTATCCAGGGCATTCAGTAACAGTAAGCCAGCTAATGCTCTGATCCTGAGTGGTGTTGTAATCAAAATGGGGGTATAAGCAAGTTTTATCATGCCACAAGTAGGGTGAACAAAGTTGGTTGCCTAGAAACAAACAATCGCGCCATCTGCTGTTGACAACTTAAAACGATTATTTCCTTCTGTGCCCTGGTTTGGTGGATAATAACATTAAAACAAAAGTTAATATATACAAATTTATTATTCTAATTGTATATTTGTTAAAACTCGGCCCCACACACCGAATCAATATCACACTCGTGTCCGTGAAACTACGAGAAAATATTTAGTTTTGATTAGGTGAGTGGTATCATTTTGGGTGCATTAAAATTTGGGAACGCAATTGAGCTCATTTAAAATTACCTTTCCTGAATTTGCCATGAAATGAGTTTGGTTTAAAGTTGAGCAATTATCATTGCCCATGGGTTTTCGGAATTTTTTGTCACTTGTGGAAATTGCAGGCTTTTTTCAGATTAGTCAGATATTTTTGCTACTCGTGTTTCGTCTTGGTATTCTAAGTAGTTGTGCATGTCGGACCTGGGGCTCGTGTATTAGCATATTGATAGAAAGACACCAGGTGAAATGAAAACTGCAAAGCTTTTTTCTTTCTCTGCTGGAGAATTTGTAAGTTTAAATTTGAAGGTTTAAAGATGGTTTGTTTTTATCTGATTGTAACTTCTTGGTTGTAATTAGACATATATATAGCGTTTACCTAGAAGTTTGTACTGTGTATCCAATCTGGCGATCAGCCAAGCTTTTAACCAAAATGGCGGTTTTGTAACGATGATGCAGTTACAGTTCAACTTTAGCTTTTACCTTTTAATGGCATCGCACGAATGTGAATGCTTTGTGTGAAATGTGCAGGGGGAAAAAAAAAGATGAAACTCGATTGGATTTCACCTTTAACGATCCATTCTGGAGACAGGTGAAAGGAGAACAAAGAGAGCAAGTGGGAAAAAAACTGGAAATGTTTTGTATAGAGATTGTCCCTAAGAGGTGAAAAAGAAGTGTAAAGGACCTGAATGTAACTCGAGAATACAAATGATGAGGAAATGTTTGCAGTGGTTGATGGTTATAAAGAATTACTTAAAGAATGTACCAGCAAATATTAACAGTTAGTGGAGAGAAAAACAACAACTTAAAGACCTTCTGAGACATACAATTGCAGTGTAAATAATAGCGTTGATAGCTTGGTACACAAAACATGTATACATTAAGTGTTGATTTAGGATTTAAGTCGTTACAGTTTGAAGTTAGAATGGAAATTAAAATCCCAAGTTTTGATAGTAAAATGAAGTAAAATGAGTAATAAACTAGGAAAATAAATGTTGTTAATTTTACCATATTTACTAAGTTTAAATGAAAAACTGTTTGTGTATGGGTGTGCAAACTTGAAATATGCACATTAATTACTCGTAATGCAGTTTGCTTTTAGGAAAAACAAAACGGGTGTTTGTCTATTTCAACCCCTAAACAAACCAAACTCAGCCAAAACTACTTACAAAAAGAAGCATATTATTAAAATTAGTTATCAAACACAGGAATACAGGAATACATCATTTTTGTTTATACTTAATCCCAAGTGTCTACAAGTGTCTACATTGCAAATTTGCTTTTTCAAGAAATCATGTCTTTTCTGCAAAGTTTCCCGAAAAGTAAAATTTTGATTTTCAGTTTCTGGAAAACATTGACCATGTGAACCATTAGTTCGGCATCCCTTAGATTTTCAAAAATTCCTCTCATCCTCATGAAAAATAAATTCAGTTTTTACGTACTTCATGAATGTACCTAGTGTTTAATCAATAGATTAAATATGTATCATCAAATATTACCAAATGTACATAAGCTTACTCGAACGTAGCTTAACCCCCCCCCCCCTCCCTTTTAGTTGAATAGAAAGTGAAATTTTTGTGGTGATTTAGTCATTTTTGGTGACGTTTCAGTCATGTTTTGATCACGTATCAGAACTATGGTCAGCGACTGGTCTAGAGGGCTGTCCGGTCTGCAGAAAGTTTTTAGCAGTACTGACATGAAATGGGTTTGGATTCCTTAGGTTTGCCTGGTCCTTGGTATGCTTTGCCAAGAAGGAGAGTTCACTCCACCATAAACATCAACTAGGTGTTTAATGTTTTGGACAAAAAAACCTGATGATCTCAGATAAGCTCTAATGCAGTGGTTCTTAACGTCTTTGGAGTCCAGCATCCCTAAATTTTAATGTAACAGATACAATCTACATTTAATAATATTAAATATTAAATAATAATTTAGCACATCCTTTCGCACCTCCAGAGCTAACGACTCGCACCCCTGGTTAAGAACTGATGGTGAAAACTTAGTAATTGAGCAAGATGGGAAATGACATTCCGTCTAGCCGACCCAAGATGATCTTGGCAAAAACAAAATCCGGTTAGCATACATTAATTTTTTATCAATATTGTTATGTATGCTAAAATGCAATAGAAACATTTTTCATGTTTTTTTCGTTGTGTTTCCCACGATTCTGATAGATAGGAATGACGTGAAATTACGAGTGTCACTTGAAACGTAAAACGTTTGTATTTCCAAGTTACAGCAATTTTTATTGTCAAATGACCACATGATTTCACCTCGAGAATTGCTTGCTTGTGAATGGCAGTGGGAGCACTTTAAGCTGATGCGACGTTTACAGCCGGTGGATTTTCGAGGGAAGCAAACTGTCTCGCATTTGGCACTTAGTCGAGCATATTTAAAATCCAGCTTTAAATTAAGAACACATCAGAATGCGTTTTAAGCACACGGTAATTTGTTTTAACATGTTTCCTGTTTATATTTTAAAATGTGGTTGAGCGAAGTTTTCAACGGATTTGTTTCGTTTGGATTTCTTGCAAGAAACATAGGAATATTTTATTTTGTGCTTGGGTGCATTGTCAAGGCCTATTAATTTAACAAAATGGTCTTATTTTCATACATAATTAAAGGTGTTGTCGTTCTTGAGTTTGGGTTCATTATCTGAAGAGTTCTTGGTTTAAGCATTACTTTAAAAGATAAATTAGGATTAAAAATTGTTTTTAACATTTTACTGCTTAAAACTGTAAGATAGAAGCTAATAACGAGATCAGCATAAACTTCCAAGGATCTCAGATGTCTCCTCGCATCAAGGAAACGGCATCTGTTCTTTGCAGAAGTTTTTATAAGCATCCATTAGTCGACGTCTACGGCAATTTTGCAAGTTAAATATTTTAAAAAGAGAAGGTATTTATGTATTTCTCGTTGTATTAGAATTTGACTCCGAATTTCCCAGGAAACAAAGTTTAACTCGTAGACAGGAATTTTTTTTTGTGGTTTGCGCTCGACTTAACGTCAATGAGGATGGAGACCGTATGATGACAGCTCGATCCGACAAACGCAGGAGTTATTTCCGGCACGTTAGTTCCACCTGACCAACATTTCTTCACCCTCATGCTTGACCATTTCGTTGGACAATGACGGTTCCATGTCTTTCTTGATGGCCCCTATCTGAGAAAAGCCTCAAGGGATAGCAACGGGAAAACCGGAAGAGGGCACCAGGTGGCAATGGGTATTTTTTGAATGACACTTCATCCAAGTTTTCGTCAATATCGTTACGTCGTTCTTCAATATTTTGATCGTCTTTTACGACTGAATAATTTATAAGCTATTGGATGGCGAGAAATAATGAATTCAAGTGCTTGAAAAGTGCTTTTACTATTATCCCATTGATGGGTATTTACTAGGGGAACTCCTATTGTTTTTGTCTAAGACGATTTTTTACTTTATAATTTGGTAGATTTTTTTTCCTTTTCAAAACGACATCTCGTTAGGGATCTTCAAATCTGACCAAAATGTTTTGCATATTAATGTGAAGTGTGCAAAGAAATTCAGTCAATAGGAATCAGTTACAGCTCGCTGCATGTTTTTTATTGCTATTTATTTATTTAAATGTACATTTTTATCTCTATATGGCAGGTTTTTATTGGACGTGCGAGCAAAGCGAGTGGATCTTCTTGTTCGAGGGTTTTGGCACTGTTATATGATGTTGTTGTGTGTGTGTTTTGTGAAAAATGGGTCTTCTGGAGAGCTGATTGCATTGAACAAACGATGTTCTTGCAGTTGTGTTAATGACGTTACAATAAGTTTATTTCGAGCTCGTCCATTAATGCCAGCAATTAACTAACAATCTTGAAACTAACCGATTGCAAAAGCTAAACAATTTATGGTGTACTCTTAAGGATCGATGCAAAAAGGTTTTTAATCTCCCACTGAACGCTTTGGCTGCACTCTATGCCATTGATAGTTGATATTAAGTGATATTTTGTAACAACTATTTTGTTTGACGATGAGTTTCCATGGTATTTAGGGAGATTCATGCCACGATGGATGAATATATGGCATTTTTAACTACTCTAATGAAGTAAATAAATTTGTTTATCTTTTTTTGATAGGAAATCTGGATATGGATCGTTTGCTTTGTGTGTGTGTGTATCGTACTATCGTGTGGCAATTAAGGTAGGTTTTCTTTTCATTTATTATCTTCTACGAGCTTGCGCAGTTAGCTAATTAGGTTTAAGTGGTTCTGTTGGAATGGGTCAAATTGTGCTTAATGATTTCCATGTTATTGAGTTATTTGCTGATGACCGTTTGATAAGACGAAAGGCGCATGAAATGATTTTTTTTTGTAGTGGATATCTTTTCGATTTATCACTGCGTTGAAATGAAAATTTGGTTGCGAGAGTTTCAAATTGGTTTTGACTTGGGCAAACTTTTATCGGGCAGAAATTGAAAACAGCAAAGATTAAAGGGTCATAAAGAAATAAAAGTGAACAACAAGAAGGAGCGCCGAGGCAAATGATGATGGATGGACTAAAGTGACCTCAGCAACAACCTATAACTAGTACTTGAACGTTTATTACCAATTAAGGACTAACCCTTGGTGTGAAATGGATGTGCGAATTTGTTACGACCTCCATTTTTCCAATGACAAGAAGCGTGCTTGGTTAAAGCTCTTTAGTGTTTATAAAGCTATGATATAGTAGCCAAGTAGTTTAAAGTGTTTTGACCTGTACGCTTTGGTCGGTTTTGCTGAATTACATCCATTTCTAACCGTGAAATTAGATTTAGTTGCTTGAAGGGAGGGCGAAGTGAAATTTAATTTCGTGGTTTCTTGTTTTGATATTTTCTGGCTTTAGAAGCGAATAAAAATCTTTTTTTCTGCCGGGTATTTACATTAACGTGTTTTGTTTTGCAGTTGTGTTTTATGGTTCTGAAGGTAAGATGAGAGTTGCGCCAAAGAGTGATGTGAAAATGAGAGCTGGAAAAAGATCTGTGGGCATCCTAGTGGAAAAAAAAGTCATAAATTAGGCAGGAATAAGAATCGTACGATATTGGGCCCAAGATAAAAAATAGGAACATGTAAACACTCGCTGCATTCGAAAACAGAAACGCAGCAGGAATACGGTTTGCGTTTCGTTCTAGAATGTTGTTTCAGTTTTTGTAGATCGGTGTGTATCAGTAGATGATTTATGCTTTGATTCCACGATAAACTCAGATTTAATGCGAGAAATCTGTAATCTTGAAGTGTTCTAAGTATTATACATCGCATCTTTAACTTGGTTTCAAGATATTGTCTCGAAGATGTAATTTTATACTGAAAATTGATGAGCTCCGATAGTTGAGTCCATTTAATCTTTGAAGAGTTGAAGTACATTTTGTTTTATAAAAACTGGAATAGAAGCGTATTTTTTCAGTGACTTGTTGTGCGCACGCGCAGCATGCAATTCCACCCTAAGACAAATATGTCTTTCTGCTGAGTATTTTAAAAGCGATATTAATTCACCTCTTTGAACGTATCTAATGCTATGTCGGTGATGGCAGAGGCCATTACTTAGGAGTTTTCAACAAGTTATTCAGTTATGCTGGGGAACCTATGTCGGAGACCAGGGGTACCCGGTGGTAATAAATAATTCAGATTACGAAAATGAAAATAAAAGTGAAAAGCGTAAATTTTAATTATAAGCAAACAACCGCGGGTGTGTTTACGCTGGGATTTTTCTGTTTATGATCAGTTTAGTAGTACAATCATATCGTGTTCTTGTTGTCACAGTAATCCGAATTTGGAGGAAAAGATTTTTTTTCTGAGCCATTGATAGATTATGTGACTGAACCCAACTTGGGATAGAGTTCGCAGTGCTGATGACAAAGAAAAATCGAAAGGTTATAAAAAGGGGGAAGATGGAAAGAGGCAAAAAGGGGAAGAGAATTGGCCGATTTTATCACGGGTTCAATTTTCTGCAAGGTTGGTATCAAAAGAGTAAGCCCTAGATTGGTTCTTAAGAATTCTCTAGCTTTGCAACACTCTTCAATCATTCACCACAAGGGATGTCGAAAACAAAGTTAGATGAAATTGATCGTTACTTATAGAAGCTATTTCTGCTAAGTAAACACTTTTCCTTTTTCAAGTGGCTGTATTTACAGTTTCTACTACTTTCTGGCGGAGTAGTAGTGCAACAATGCAAGAGGAAGAACTTTTAGAGGGAAGTGTGGTTTGTAAAAATAAACGAAATATTTTTTTACAAAAAAATTGATTTTTCGAGTGTCAGCTGAAAGGAACTTGTTGGAATTTAAAATTCATAACTATAATCCAATATGAGTGTTCATGCGTGCTTGAAATGTAGTCCAGTAGCTATACTTGATTTGTAGGCAGGTGAAAAGTAAATACACGCATTGAATGCATAAAATAAAGAGAGACGTAGTGTTGTGAGTCAGCATTTGTAGCGAAGGGCAAAGGTGCATTTATGGACTTGTGTGTAGCTTAGAAAAAAGCTTAGGACTCTTTGCTTTCCACTCCAACTATAACTCTCTTTTGAAAAGCCTCTGGATGGAAGATAGGTTGCTGGAGGAAGGAAGTTTCTTTTAAAAGGATGACAAGCTCGCCTCTGTGCTTCATGCAGTATTCAGCAGTGGCCAATCCATTATTCAGCAATACATTGCCTCCATCTATCTATCTATACATGTTGTGATCTTGTGTATAGCGTAGAAAAAGGGAACATTGTTAAGTAAAATTTATTATTTGTTTGTATGTGGTAATTTACATGCAGATCTTGTAGGAGCTTAAAGAAATCCAATGCAGTTTAGTGACCTGGTTTATGATTTTTGACTTTTAGGGTTTGGATTTCGGTTTTCATGTACAATTTTCAAAAATTCGAATTAGATGTGGTCCGGCTCTCTTCCATTATGGATTTTTCTGATTTGGGTTCTGTTTGTTTAAATATTAATTTCATTATTATTGTATTTCAATCAAATTTATAATTAATTTATGAAGTATATGCTGGTGAATAGTTTTCGGAATGTACGATGTTTCCTCTCAGTTTGTTTACTTATTCACAACATATTTATCATTTGTTCACTTTAAAAATTGAATTTGAAAGTTTTTTTTGTTTGTTTTTCTTTTTGGAATTGTTAAATCATGCATTTTGGATAAAGCTATGATATCTCCTTCATATTTTCACTTATTTAGTGCCTTGCCTGTTTAAGAATTATTTATTGCAATAAAGGTGCATTCAAGAACAAACGTTTTGTGTTTCTTGTGTTTTGTTTCTATAAATATGACCGGAAAGCAAGCGCTTTGGTTTTATGGTGATTTTAACATGGCACATACAATCTTGATAAATTTGTATTATTTTTTAATAAATAATTAACCAATCGTAACACAAAAGAACCTTCAATAATGCATTGACAGCGCAGAGATTAAATGTCTTTTAAGCATCTATTCACCTTTTGTGTATGCGGTTTTGTGTTTACATCATGGATAATAATGGGCCTTGGTGATGCGCGTATAAAGAGCTGTAAATTTATGTATGTCCTTATGAGGTGAATAAAGGATTGAGATGGTTGACAGGTACATTGAAAAGGCGAGATGTGTAAAGGATGTTGATGTTGGTAGTTGGCATGCATATGGCGACAAATCAGGACCGTAAACCAGTGGAATGGTCATTTGGTCCTTTGTTTTGTGTTTGAAAAATTCTATCAAAGTGACCTGGGAAAAGAAACAGGCTCACTTTAAGTTTCCTGCACGATGGAACAAAAGACGCGGGTATTGGGCGTGAAAGAGGGTGAAATGGGTTTGGGGGGCTGTAAAGAGCTGTGAAAACTTTGGAAATTAAATAAGCAAAAGAAGAATAATGGAAAAAAGGTTTAATTTTGTTTCTTTTTGTTTAGAAAATTAAATTGAGTGAAATAAAATTGAAAATGTGTAATGGATTTTTTTTATTTTTTTTTTTGGTCGTGAGATGTGATTTTTCTGTAACACTTTGGTTGAAGTGAGGCTCGAGAACTTAATTACATTTTTTTTCCGGCTGCTTTATGCATCTACGAAAAAGAAAGAAGGTATAAAGACGATGGAGACATTTGTAGTGTTTTTTCTTTGCTTGGCTTTACTTGCGTTTTTCTTGCTAATGAATGAAAGATAGAGAATGAAACGCGTGTTAATGCGCTGACAGGATTAATTAAAGGATCAGGAGGAGAGGGGGAATGGTAAAATTTTATAACTTGGCACGTCAATTGATTTTTTTTTTATTTCAATGCACTTTGTTGGCAATGTACCAAATTAATTGGTATCTAGCTTCAATGCTGGCCATATTTTTTTTTCTTTATTTTTTGATTAATTTTTTTTTTAAAAGTTTAATTTAGGAAGACTGTGCATTGAAACAAAAAAATATTTGAATTCTGGACTGGAATCTACGACATGATTAGATGTGAAATCATTGATTTTGAGTAGAAATGGAAGCCGTTCGGGATTTTTTTTTGTACTATAACCATCTTGAGTTGTAGTATCCTTCGCAGCAATGAGGTTGATACAACCAGTGAAAAATACAAAAACCAAAACACAAACACCTAAAACATTAAAAAACAACTTTTTGAATGTATCTTGTATCTGTTGGCAATTGAAGTACCGTACTAAAGTGGCTAGATTAATGAATTTTGCAATCAAATTGTTTGAAACTAAATTTCGTTTAATAACATTTGTATGTGTTTTAGTCTTTGGCTTTTAAACGTGCAGTTTATTCTTTAATTTTATAAATTTATAAACAGCTTTTCGACCTTATCTGTCAACATCATCAGGTTTCATCTTTTGCAGAGAGCCCTTTCAACTCATTTATGTCTGCGGGGTCTGCAGCAAACAGTGGAATGCATGATAAAGGGCTCTCGATTCCTCTAAGTAGCATTTTTTTTTCATGGTTTTAAGCATATGTACACGCATCCAAAAAAAAAACTGCATACATTTAAAAGCTAAAAAGATCTCAAAATAAATTTGCATTTATATTTATAGTTTTACACAAAAATAACATGCTGCGTGTGGTTGGAATGTTCTACTAATTCAAATTTTAGTTGCACCAATGTTCAGTGTCGTTTCATTTAAGATTTTTTTTTCTACGTTTAAAAAAAAAAAGAAAAAGAAAAAGAAAAAAAAAATTCTTATTGCATTCACTATCAAGCGCGAAATGCTAATTTCAAATTTAAATTAAACAACTAAGAAATGAGATTTTTCGTAATGAACACCAAGGCATCAAATTACCTCAAAGTTGATTAGTGCAAACTTCTCCAGTCTCACATTCCGCCAAGACATTAATTCCTGGGGGATTCTTAGGAGGAGTGTCCACTTGCAAGTGACCATCTTACTGACTTAGTGAGCGTCTTGTGGTCTTCTAGTTAATTACACTACCACTCAACTCTCAACTTCTTTATTACTTGCTTTTCAACTATTCACCACAAACTATTTGCCTTTCGAGACTTTTTTAAGGGAAACACTGTACAAATAATTTATTGGAATTTTAAATTTTTAAAATTAAAGTTAATTGGTTTATGGTTACTTTTATTTGATCCATAAGCCATAAAAGAAGTAAATTTTCACCGAGCGTCATGAACGGAACTACTTTATTCAAACTTAATTTTCGCACCCACCAATTCTCAGAAAGCAATTTCCTACAATTTTTTTCTTTTTTGAAATTTCATTTTATTTTTTTTATTCTACTTGTTGCTGGATTGTTTATTGGGCCAATTATAACTTTAATTTATTCATGAAATTAGGAAATACTAATGCTAAAATGGGCTCAGTATGATTTGTCCGGAAAAGCTTCGTAATGAGAGCAGTGCAGCAAAGCCGAGCATCAAAAGCACTCCGACACTTGACGAGGGCGAAACAAACTTGAGATTTTAAAGGATTATACTTCAACCTCGAGTTTGAAATTTCAAAGTTTTGTGTAGGTCTGTTACAAGAAATTAATAATTTATACTTATAGAATGGCACAGCTAAAAAGGTTTTTAGTACTGTAAATACGGTTTTTAAAGGGGCTGTGCACGCGAGGGAAAAAATAGCTGGTGGTTTACCTTCAATAATGAAATAACAAAATATTTAAAAGCTATTTTTTGTTTATTTTTAATTTTCGGTATGTTGGTGCCATTTGGAAATTGAAACATTTTCTCCTTTGATCTTGAATTTTTTTATTTTTTTTTTATTTAGATTAATCAGAATATTTTAAAAATGATACGAGGTCTCCATATCAATATTTGATGTTTGACCTAATCATTTCATTTACAATTACCTAATCAATTGGTTAACTTTATAAAATCGATTACAAATTGACGGGCAATAATTGCTGAGGGGTTATTTGATTCGATATTATAAAGTTATCCAATTAATCAATTGCAAATGAAATAATTAGTTTATTTCGTTTATTTCTACACGGACATCATCATATTTTGGTAGCAAATAATTGCTACAAGCATTAATGGTTAATTCAGTTTAACGTTGATTGGAACTTAGGCTTGTTTTGATTGGACATCTACAGATTGCTCAGTAAAGTCCTCGGATTATATAGCAATTGTTAAATGATTGAGAGTTGAGACTGTTACCGTAATTAGTTGTCTGTTGATTGGGATTTTCCAGCTAAATTGAAGTAGAGGCACCAATTAATTATTAATGTAGTTCGACGTGAATTGATCGGAATCGACATTTTAGTTCTTTTATTAGTAGTAGTTGTTGAAACAGGTGCCTTTCTGATGTAAACAGAAATCTTAGATAATTTAACGAATAAGGGTTCTTTGTGTTGGAAGACTGTTAAAACTAACTAAATTAACTGACACTAATCCAAATATTTTCCAAATACAATTAAATGTTTAGACATTTATACTTTAAACCCTTGAAAAAAATTCAGGCTAATCAAAAATGGTTTTTGAAACACAAAAATCCACTTTGGCCATCGTGGTAGCAGAAGGCACTGAAGTACGACACGTTGTGACGTTGTATTAGAATTTTTCTTGTAAGACGGAATGCTGGAACAAGTTGTGGAATTAGCTGTAGCATCTTCAATGTTTGGTGTTGTGGTGCTGTTGTGGAATGAGGAGATGTCCTTAATGAAAGTCAGTGTGAGTGACGTTCTCTTTTCATAAACAACCTACGAGTTTGCAGTTATTAAAATTTTTCTTTTCAAGCCTTTGCCACGCGGAGTCTGTAGAATCAATAACGCTACCCAAACTCCCTCAACATCAAAGTGATGGTAAACGACTTCAACAGCTGACGGAAAGAAGGTTTGGTCTTGTTAAAGGACTGGCTTTACTGTCTGGGTTTGCAATTAGCCTTTTTAAATGTGTGGAGGGCGACTAAAATATAATCAGAAATATGGTTAAAGGTAGGTTTAGAGCAATTTGAAGTTTCGGAGTGAAAGTTAAAATTATCTTTATGGGAATGTTTCTAAGAACCAATTACCATAATTAAAAATATTAATATACGGTTTATGTATTTTTTTTTACTTCAAAGCAAAAATAATAAGGATTTTAAAGAGACATTTTTATTAACCTTAAATGTTTTATTATTTTGATATTATAATAGAATATTAATGAAGCTGTTAAATGAAAATGTCAAACATTGTAACTTGGTGTAATTTACTTTAAAATTAAAGGTGTTATTGGCTATTAAATCAAAATTGGAAAATTTCTTAATTTGCATTGCGTAGCTAAGTATCCTAACTGTTTTAATTTTAAATTTACATCTTACTTTATGCTGGAATGTGGTTGCCATGACAATATTCGGTAAATTGACCTAGACGTAAACCATATGTTCCAGAGCACGTGCTATATACGTAATGACCTTTCGGAATTATAATTACGATATAAGTTTTTTTTTTTTTTTTTTACTGATATTCTTATCACATATATAAGTTATAAATCCGATAAGCAGATAAATTGCCTAATGGTTAGTTTTGTCTTAATTTTATAAAATATAAATTATTACATAATGAATAAACTCACTTAAAATATTTCTAAAGGCTTATTTTGCTCTAAGTTTGCCGCATGGAGGCGTCTTTAAAGATGCATAAATTGAGATTCATCTAATTCTGTGAACTAATGTTGCATATCATCGCTGCGCTATGATTGATCCTCTTAGCACAGTTTCCAAATGAAAATTTGCCCGTTTAAAAGTATGAAGAGAACAAATGTAAATCAAATATCTTTTCATGGAATTTAATTAAACAAACCAACGTTTCATTTTCATCCGCCCCATTTTAATCGCATGAACATCTCATTTATTCGATTTTGTAACAGTACTTCCATGATTCATTTGGTTTTCATTAGGTTCGTTGTAATTCCATCTGGTGGTATGTTGTTTTAAGCATAAATCAAATGAAATGCATAAACACACTTTGGGGCTTGTATAAATTTCATCTTAGGCTTATCAACTTCCCAAACGCATTAAAAATGCTTTATAAAGTGAATAAATTTTTTAGAACCCTTCAAAAATGTAAACAGTTACTGCATTCTGTAGAAATATTCATTCTCACAATGCAAGTGGTAGAATAAAATTCTTAAAAAAATGTTTTATCTATCCACATCATCACATCGTAACAACGCAGATGATGATGATGATCTGGTTTTATTGTACAGTATCCAGATGGCGGTGTTCCAGTCAATCGCATTACAATTTTAGTGCGTAATTATTGCAAAGTTTTACTGAAATATTGAATACAGCTTGTTTAAAAGTAGTTACGGTATGTACACAGTGGATTTAAATTGAGTGCTTCGCAATTTTGATTGGTGTAGCGTAAGATAAGACAACTGTGTTAAAGCTGTTATTGGAATTTGTTCTTGTCTGAAGCAAAGGCATAAAGTGAAGTCATACATATTGTGATCAATTGAGCCGCGAAGTTGAGTGTAAGAATTGACTATCTCCCATTAAAGTTATTTAGTACGATTTCTTCAATGTTGTCAAATGTACAATCCAGGTCTAACAGTGTTGAGGAACAAGGGTCAAGAAGTTGAAGAAGGTCAAGGGAGAAAAGGGGGTCAAAGGGTAAAAGAAGGACAAATTATGTTAGTTGAAACTCACCCTTTGACAGTGAGAAGTTTTGTAAAAGACTCAGAAATAAATTGTAAGATTTAACTTAAACCACATTTTAAATTTACTAATACACAACAAACAACGCCTTGTGGGAATTTTTTGTACGCCCCATCCGAATTCCTAAGAGGTTTACAAACCGTATTTATAGATGGATTAAAGGACATCTTTTCTGGCATAAATGCTGTACATTGTTTTGGATGCACGAAAATTAAAATTGGTTTTTTTTCTGCTCACGACTTTACTGCCAGTCGGTGAATTTGGTGCGCATTAGTGCACTTCAGAAGTTTTGGCGTCCTGTGTGGTTGCACCGCTTGATCTTGCCTTGAGTTATTGAATTTGAATTAAAAGACTGACGGATGTCAAATGCCACTTCATTCTAGCTTGTGTAATTTTTCTTTTAAAGATTAGTTTTAGGTGGAATGTCTCATACCAAAGGAACAAAAAAGTAAAAAAAAAAGTTGTACAGTAGATGTTTTCCTTATTTCTAGTATCAAATTCATATGCAAAACAGACTGTAAAAATCCATTAGGTACCACTTTTTTGAATTGGATTTATGTTTGATTTTATTACGATACAAATTTACGGGTGGAATTGATATTTATAATGTGTTATTTGACTTTTAAAGTTTACTGTGGTTGGCCGCACGGTAAACGAACTAGAGAAACTCTAGCGCCATTATGTAGAGTCCAAGTGTCTTGATTCCAATCTATAATGTTGCCGTTTTCTGGGTTATTACATCTGCTG
>JAQIXU010000391.1:0-37112 GCA_034701245.1 Strigamia transsilvanica | reverse complement strand
ATCAATGGCAGGATTGGCTTCGTCCCTGCTCATACGTAACGCCACACTATACCATTCAACAGCCAAATAAAATAATCTATACTTGACACTGGACTTCCCAAGATGCACGCAATCACGGACTGACGACAAAACTTGAGCTATTACGTTTGTTTTTAAACAACTGCTTAGCACTAAGTGAAATTACTTGTTAATTCATTTGAACTTTGAATTCCAAGGATATTGCCACGTGCTAAATCAGATGCATTGAGTCGATATGTTTCTTGGAGTCGAAAAATACCTAAGGCAGCACCATGAACATCATCTTTCTTTGGTATCAAAGAGCTTATACGAAGACTCTGAATTTGTTGAGTTAAATCTAGAATCAAATCAAATACATATCAAACATATTGCGGCTAAACATCTGCTTTATTTACAAACTTTGCCATAAACTTTCGTTGAGTTGGTTTTTCACAATTTGCCAATCTACTGCAAGTTGTTTAATAAATTTGTAAGCTGATAAGGGATTGCTGATTACTTCATTAACATCTATTGGGTCCGGTGCACGATTAAATGCATCAATAACGCTAAGTGATACATAAATAAACATGAAAATTTGTGCAATGGTACCCCCAAATAATAGTAGAAATGGAATATTTTTTAAATCTTACTTCCGTAAACGGGAAATTTTGGCTTCAGCATCCTCGATGTATGTTTGTAATTGTCCAAAAATTTTCCGTCCTACGGTAATTGCTTCAGACAGAGTAGCCGTAGAAGAGAAAATGTGACTGTTAAGACATCGTATTAAAGTGAGGAAGAATAGAGCTGATGATACGGTTCCTGATATTGGCCTCATTGTTTTATAATAAATAAATTTCTAGCTATGTTATGTCAAAAATTTCACACCTCCAACTTGATATTCAATCTCATCTCTCCGGTATAACCAAGTGCAACGTACAATGCTGTGCAAAAGATCATTAAAAACTGATATCGATCATGATATTAAATTGGGAATCAGTTTACTGTAGTTGAATAATTAAAGTAACAGTACCTTTATAGACCATTTGCCAGATTTAAATCGAAAATCGTAAAATATGTTTTACCAGTAAATTATTGTATGTAATCTATATTTAAACATGATTAATTCTTTTACATTTTTTTCAGTCTATTGGGTTTATTCTACAAAAAGCCATTTGAAAACGTTGTTTAGTTCTTGCTTCCGTCAAATCATCATTTTCCAATATCTATTTGCCACATTAATGTTAGTTTATATTAACAATAAAAACAAAAAAAAGTGCAGTTCTGTAGGTGCATTTTGCGAAAAACGAGCAGTTTTTTCGTTCATTTTGCGAATTACAATCAGGGTATACTGTAGTAACAATTGGTACGAGCGTAGCAACACTCGCATCGGCCGCTATTACGTTTGGTACAGCCGCTATTCAGCCGGTACACCGATAACAGCTGAGAACTGCATCATGCTTCAGTGCGTACGCAATGAGTATTGTGGTGCAGCAATGCTCACTTGCATATATTCTGGAATTCCAACATCATACATTCATTTTAACCCAAAAATAATTTAGAATTTATAACTCCGTAATCTAACATTGTCATTCATAATCACTTCACCATTTGACATTTTTGACTGAAAAAAAATCCGACTTCATATAAACCATTTATTTTTTATTTTAATGTGCAAAAAAATTAAAAAAAAGTTAATTTAGTATTTGTATACGTAACAGAAGTTTTTTAAACAAATGTGCTGTGATCGCAGTTGTAATTGTAAAAGAATTTAATTCTATATAGCGCATGTTATTTATGAACAAAACCGGTCCAAAAATTTGGGGGTTTGATGCAAATCCCAACCGCGGAGATCCCAAAAAAAATATTTTTGTTATGTATATACGGGTCTGCACAGGGCCTTCAGAGGCGCGGGGCTCGGAATGGCTGTTTTATTAGTCTCTTCGGTTTAGGCTACAAGGCCTTTTGAAAACTTGATTGACTTCATGAATCCATTTGTTTCCAACTAAGTTTACAAAAAAAACATTTTTTTTTGAAGATGTTAACTGAAATAAACTAATTCATTTACTCCATTTTGATCCGTGAAGTACTGGACATCCGCCATGCAAAGTACGACGATCCTCTTTTCCATTTCTATGGATATTATACCAAAACACCGCAGAACCCTAAAAATGCACATGGAATGAAATTTGAAATTTGTTTTTTAAATTTCTATGCATTTTCTTAGTGTTTTATTGACCTTGCGCGGCCACACAGCAGCACCAACACGAGGAAATACCGTAGCACCCCCCAGCTTGACATCACTTAACTAAAAATACAAATCTGTGATCAATTATTTACACAGGTAATAATCAATCATCACTTACATAAAACATTAGAGTTGCAAGTCTATCGCCAACGAATTCTAAATACAACGGATTCGTGTGGGACAACTGCAAAGCATAATTTAAAAGCAAAGTTTAAGAAATAAACCAGACGCAGAATTTGATTGCACGAACCTCTTCAGGACTTCGATCCTTGTATAAATAATCCCAATGAGGTGCGTATTGACCACCAATACCGTAATTAGCCACTTGCATTGGTTCCGAGTTATTCCCTCCGTGTACCTTGAGCCCTGTGATTCTGGACATACGGTCCATTATAATCTTAACTTTTCGACGTAACTGGTCATCTTCTTCGTCATCGAACAACCATGCGTTCTGACTTGTGCGCGTGTCCGCTATCTCACCATCATCATCAGACTCGGGAATGACTTTTGATCTTTCCAACTTTGAAATAACAAACAATTTAAAAAATAATTATAGAATAATTTTGTATAGAACAATTCCTGAAACTTACTAAGGGTATGCTAAACTCTGTAATCAAATTAATTTCTGATTCATAAATGATGTCATGAAATGTTAAGATTTGTGGGTCGTGACTGTGTACTTCGACCTTAATTGGATTTATGTAAAAACTTGCATCTCCTCTGTTGGACAAATAGCAGTTCAAAGATGCTTCTTCGGAATCACCCTTTATAGAAAATGAATATTTCGAATAACACATGCAAAACTGTATATCACTAATAAAACATCTATGTCAAATACGTATCACTTTTATGTTAATGTAGCTTGATTATTAATGAAAAATACAATACGCCATGTATTCTCTAAATTCCATTGGCCGTTCCAATGCTTCCGCTCATCTTCAGTGGTTTTCAATATTTGTCAAAGAAAGAGAGGAAGAAGAGAAGGCAAAATCACAAAAACAAAAGGAAAAACTGATCCCTATGGATAATACTACTAAGAAAACAATAGTTGAAAAAACCATGGGGGTAACAACTAGAACAGGGGTTTCCAACTAAAAAGTGTCCGAGGGCCACAATTTAATGCACGAGTCTAGTGGCAGGCCGCATCATAATCGGCTGAGATAGGAACACTGCCACAAAACTTTAAAAACTTAAACTTTGCTACAGAAGAGTACTTTTCTACAAAGCTTAGTGGTCCGCAAGAAAAGGTATCACGGATTCGCCTGTTGGAAACCCCTGAACTAGAAGTCAGGCAGCAGCAACAGAGCAGAAGCTCTAAAAAAGTTGCAGGAACGTTCAGAAAACGTCCAAAAAACATTCACAAAATGTCCCAAAATCTGAAGAGAGATTTTGAGAGGAATGTTTATGTTTTATTGGAAACCACTAAAGATGACCGGAAATGATCGAAAGGCCAATGGAATTTAGAGAAAACATGGCGTATTGTATTTGTCATTTACAATCAATCTACATAAATCACTTTGTTTTACCCGAAGTTGTTTTCCTCTGCACAATTCGTTATAATTTATAAATTCTTCATGCCTGGATATATTCGTACCCAATTGGTATTTCGTGATTTCAGAATTTAGTAATATACTATAATCGCGGTATTCTAGAAATATGAGGATTTTATAATCAAGAAATTATGTGAGGAGTTACATTCTTAATTTAAAAATCACCTTCATCTTCCATTGATTTAGAATGCTGAAAATAATAATTTAAAGCGGCATTATTGGTGTGATATTTCGATATAACGTATACAGTACTGCCATTAATATACACAAAATATCTATCACTATAATTCGAAATTTACCTTTTTTGTTACCTCATCTAAATACTTCGTTATCATTTGGGGCTGAACGGCAGGATTGGCTTCGTCACTGCTCATACGTAATGCCAAGCCGTACCAATCAATTGCCAACTCGTAAAATCCATGCCTGACACTGGAGTCCCCAAGGTCTACGCAATCACGAACTAATCACAAAACCAGAGCTATTGTGTTTGTTTTTAAACTACTGCTTAGCACTAAGTGAAATTACTTGTAAATTCATTTGAACTTTGAATTCCAAGAATATTGCCACGTGCTAAATCAGATGCCTTGAGACGATATGTGTCTTGGAGTCGTAAAATAGCTGAGGCAGCACCTCGAACGTCTTCTTTCTTTGGTATCAAAGAGCTTACACGAGGGCTCTGGATCTGTTGCGTTAAATCTATAACCAGACAAAATACATGTCATACACTTTGCGGGAAAACATCTGTTTTATTACAAACTTTGCCATAAACTTTCGTTGAGTTGTTTCTGCAGAATTTGCCAATGTACTGCAAGTTGTTTAATAAGTTGGTAAGCTGATAAAGGGTTGCTGATTATTTCATCAACATCTGTTGGGTCCAGTGCACGATCAAATGCATCAATAAAGCTACGTGATACATAAATGAATATGAATATGTAATGGGCCCCCTAATAACAGTAGAAATGGAATATTTTTTAAATCTTACTTCCGTAAACGGGAAATTTTGTCTTCAGCATCCTCGATGTATGTTTGTAATTGTCCAAAAATTTCTAGTCGTACGGTAATTGCTTCAGATAGACTAGCAGTGGAAGTGAAAATTTCACTATTAAGAGCTCGTATTAAAGTGAGGAAGAATACAGCTGACGATAAGGTTCCCGATATTAAGCGCATCGTTTCCCAGTAAATGGATTTCTAGTTTGGTATGTTACAATTATCGTTCTTGAACCATCTCTAACTTGTACACTAAATCTCATAACCAACGTGTCGATCTGTTAGGGTGTGCCCAACCACACGCACAAGTGCAGTGCAAAAAATCATTAAAAACAGATTGCACTGGTAAATAAATGTGATATTACAATTGTGTGTTAGATCAGTGAGCCGTGATTTAAACTGGAAAATTCACAATTTATAAACTAAAAACTCATCTATAAACCATTTGCCACAAATGTTGGTTTAAATGCACAATAAAAACAAAGAAAAGTGCAGTTGTGTAGGTGCATTTTGCGAAAACGAAGCAGTTTTTTGCTGCATTTCGCGAATTACGAGCAGGGAATACTGTTGTAACAATTGGTAAGAGTGTAGCAGTACTCGGATTGGCCGCTATTATGTTTGGTACAGTCGCTGTTCAGTCGGTACAGCGACAACAGTTGAAAACTATATCATGCTTCAGTGCACAAGCAACGAGTGTAAGGTTGTGCAGCATTATCATTACACGATGCTCACATGCATATCTTCTGGACTTCCAGTTTCATACATTCTGACTGGAAGCATTTCTGAATGACTGCTGGCAGTTGTTGGAAGCTGCGACCGGGTAGACCTGTTTAATTACTTTTGAATAAAAAATACGGCTGCATATAAACCATTTATTTAAGAAATATAAATTAAATGAATTAAGAAAAAATTAATTCAGTTTTTGAAAACTTAACAGAAGTTTTTTAAACAAATGTGCTGTGATCGCAGTTGTAATTGCAAAAGAATTTAATTTTATATATTGCAAGTTACTTATTAGCAGAACCGGTCCAAAAATTTACGGGCCAGATGCAAAACCCGACTGCGTAGGTCTCAAAAAAAATTTATTTTACACACGCAAGGGCCCGCGCAGGGCCTTGGCAAGGGCGGGGCACGGTGTGGCTGTGATTATTAGTCTTTTCGGTTTAGGCTGCAAGGCCTTTTGAAAACTTGATTGACTTCACGAATCCATTTGTTTCCAACTAAATATACACAAAAAATTTTTTTTTTGAAATTGTCAGATGAAATAAACTAATTCATTTACTCCATTTTGATCCATGAACTACTGGACATCCGCCATGCAAAGTACGAGGATCTTCTTTACCATTTCTATGGATATTATACCAAAAAACCGCAGACCCCTAAAAATGCACGTGGAATGAGATTTGAAATTAGTTTTGTTGATTTTTATTGACCTTACGCGGCCACACAGCTGCACCAACATAAGGAAATACCGTAGCACCACCCAGCTTGACATCACTCAACTAAAATTACAAATCTAAAATTTATTATTTTAATAACAATAAATTTATCCTCACTTACATAAAACATTAAAGTTGCAAGTCTGTCACCGACGAATTCTAAATAAATCGGATCCACCTGGGCCAGCTGTCAAGCATAATTTAAGTTTATACTTAGAGAAATACCAAACAAAGGATTTGATTTCTCGAACCTCTTCAGGGCTTAGACCCTTGTATAAATAATCCCAATGAGGTTCGAATTGACCACCAATACCGTAATTAACCACTTGCATTGCTTCCGAGTTATTCCCTCCGTGTACATTGAGCCCAGTGATTCTGGACAGACGATCCATTATAATTTTAAGTTTTGGACGTAACTGGTCATCTTCTTCGTCATCGAACAACCATGTGGTCTGACTTGTTCGCCCGTCTTGTACAGTATCATGATTATCATGGTCGGGTCCAACTGTTGATCTTTTCAACTGTTAAATAATAAATAATTTTTAAAACAATTGCCAGCATTGTTTTGTTAACAACAATTTCTAAAACTTACGAAAGGTTTACTATACTCCTTGATAAAGTTTATTTCGGATTCATAAATGATGTCGTGAAAAGTTACGACTTGTGGGTCGTGACTATGTACTTCGACCTTAATTGGATTTATGTAAAAACTTGCATCTCCTCTGTCGGATAAGTAACAGTTCAAAGTTGCTACTTCAGAATCACTCTAAAATAAGAAATAAAAAAAAAGATGTCGATTAAAACATGCCAAAACATTTATCACAGTTTTACCCTGAGTTGGTCTCCTCTGCACAATGCATCATAATTTATAACTGCTTCATACCTGGATATATCCGTACCCAATTTGTGTTTCGTGCTTTCAGAATTTTGTAATGTACTATAATCGCGGTATTCTAGAAATATGAGGATTTTATAGTCTAGAATTTGTGTGAAGAGTTCCATTCTTAATTTAAAAATCACCTTTATTTTCCATTGATTTGGAATGCTGAAATTGATAATTTAAAGTAGCATTATTGGTGTGGAATTTCGACATAACGTACTGCCATTAATAAACACAAAATACCTTTCACTATAATTCGAAACCTACCTTTTTTGTTACCTCGTCTAAATACTTCGTTATAATTTGGGGCTGAACGGCAGGATTGGCTTCGTCCCTGCTCATACGTAATGCCAGACTATACCATTGAATAGCCAAATAAAATGATCCATACTTGACACTTGACTTCCCAAGATGCACGCAATCACGGACTGATGACAAAACTTGAACTATTACGTTTGTTTTTACACTACTGCTTTGCACTAACTTGTAAGTAAAATTACTTGTAAATTCATTTGAACTTCGAATTCCAAGGATATTGCCACGTGCTAAATCAGATGCCTTGAGACGATATGTTTCTTGGAGTCGAAAAATACCTAAGGCAGCACCATGAACATCATCTTTCTTTGGTATCAAAGAGCTTATACGAAGACTCTGAATTTGTTGAGTTAAATCTAGAATCAAATCAAATACATATCAAACATATTGCGGCTAAACATCTGCTTTATTTACAAACTTTGCCATAAACTTTCGTTGAGTTGGTTTTTCACAATTTGCCAATCTACTGCAAGTTGTTTAATAAATTTGTAAGCTGATAAGGGATTGCTGATTACTTCATCAACATCTGTTGGGTGGGGTTCACGATTAAATGCATCAATAAAGCTACGTGATAGATAAATGAATATGAAAATTCGTGTAATGGCGCACTAAATAAAAGTAGAAATGGAAAATTTTTTAAATCTTACTTCCGCAAACGGGAAATTTTGGCTTCAGCATCCTCGATGTATGTTTGTAATTGTCCAAAAATTTCTCGTCCTACGGTAATTGCTTCAGACAGACTAGCAGTGGAAGAGAAAATGTCACTGTTAAGACATCGTATTAAAGCGAGAAAGAATAGAGCTGATGATACGGTTCCTGATATTGGCCTCATTGTTTTACACAGTTGTTTTATATAGTTTGATGTTACAGTTATGTTTCCAACATGATACTAAATCTCATCTCTCCGGTTTAACCAAGTGCAACATACACGTGCTGCGCAAAAGATCATTAAAAACAGATACAGATCAAATGATACATAAGTAACTTACATGATATTAAATTGTGAGTCAGCTTACTGCAGTTGAATAATTAAAGTAACGTGTAAATCACGGTATTAAACATGTTATTGCCATTTACGCAGATATTCATGACAAATGGGATGAATATCTGCGAGAAACTGCTTTCAGCTTAAGAACAACAGTAACACAGGGGAGATTTCTCTCCCGCGTTCCTGAATTTTTGCAGAGAACTTAGAGTCTCCTGGGATCCTCGGATTCCAGAGGGCATTCTAGTGGTGGATCCTAATAATCCACATTTGTATGGGCAAAAATTAGAGAGAATCATTGCAGAAACATACCAACACACGATGTCTCATGTGTTTGATTTATGCAAAAGGGTAGACAGCAATAAAGCAGATACCAAATTCACCAATTTCAAAGTCAACAACCTCGTTTGGCAAAATTCGCATGTGTTGTCAAGTGCAAGTAAAGGTATTGTACAAGGAATCGCATATTACCCAGTTTTTAACCAGGAAATACGGCTGGAAGGGGAAGAGATTGGTGAAAAAACTGATAATAAATACTTTAGATGGCAATGAGCGACAGAAAATTCCAGCCGAAAAAATCGTAGCAACGGACATTGCTGAACCTAAAACGTTGGACATCGCCGACTTACAAAAACGCTTCGACCGATTGGACATTTCATCTATAATATCTGAAAAAGATATTTTAGAAAAAGAAAAAAAAAATGAAACAAAAAGGAATGCGATGTGAAACACTCATCGAAAAAGGGACGCAATGTTGATGATAATTTGAATCAACTAGAAACACCTAGTTTTAAAAATATAACCTTCACCCTCGTAAATCGAGAGTAAAGAATCAACAGCCACTAACTACTTCTGGATCTCAGGAGCGAAAAGTTTCTTATCGTGACGTCAGGAATTATCACAACTTAAGAACTGGAAATGATATCCTGCATCGTCACATGGACAAACACAGTACACAATGTCATTTCCGGGGCTCGATTCATGCACATTCAAGTAAAGTACACTCTCGAGCGGATCGGAAAACGATCAGCAAACAGAAAACGGGTAAGCAACTTTAAAATTCTGAATTGTAACTGTCATTTTTGAAGTAGCACATAAAACAACAAATTCCTCTCTTTTTAATTGAAAAAGAAGAAAAAGCCATCGCGAAGTACCCAGTGATGAAGGGTTTCTAGAACTCCATAATGAGGAAGAAATGCTCATTGAAAACAATGAGCCACCAAGGGAAACCGGAGAAGAAAAAGACAAACGTGTATGTGTCCAATTCATAAATATTAGTTTTAATTTCCATTCTGGCCGATCTTCACTAAAACTAGTGCAAACGGCCGCCCTTATACGTCACGTGATCAATTTCAACTGATGGCGTCTCCATAGCAACGCAGACCATATCGGAATATTTTCTAAGAAAATACTCTGACTAAAAGAAATAACTAATTAAATCAATTAGTTAAAATTTTCATTAAAACTATAAAAAATGTAACTAAAAAAATTAATTTTATTATTTTCGTAGCTTAAAGCAGAGATTTGAGAGGAGCTAGACGATGATGTCTACACCAGTCCTGATGACTGGAGAGCAGCATTGCCCCAAGAAATACAAGATTCAAAACCACATAATATTTCCTGGTGGCAATTGCGACACAAGTTTAATAAGGCCCTGCTTCAACGATGGGGAGCTCGATGTCGAATCCAACATCGAGTCACTTTCGGAAACCATGATACCTTGGGTTGGACCAGCCAACAAGATCCACCGGCACCGCTATGGTCCCCGATGCTAGAGGCAATGGTTCCCAGCGATGATTCAGGAATGCAATGACTACTGGGCATACTTCAATTTGAGAAGCTATCGAAGAGATCTAATCAATGCCGTATGGCACCACTTGAGGAGCAATCACTAACGTCCCTCCTCCTCGACGAGAGGAATTCCCTGTTCCTCCTCACTGGTACCAAATCCTGCCAAGCTCGAGGACAAGGACGAGCGGAAGTGCATCCTAACAGTAGTCACCGCTATGTCCCTTCCAACATTCGCATGCCGAAATATCATTGGGAGTGTAACGGTGGATGCAACCATACTAGAACCGAGATTACCAGTCGCCACTGGCAAAGTGGTGATACGTTGTCGACAAGATGTCGGGTTTGACCACACGTTTGACAAGGATTGGCGCTTGATAGAAAAAGAGCCAATCCTAGCTCAACAAATTGCACTCACTGATCTAGATTCCTTTCAGAATGCTCAGATCAGTGAGGCCATCAAAGACTGGCAGAGAACAGCTGCCAAATTTCTAGATTTGGGGGTTGACAGACAGACGGATCGCCGCGTACAGTTAATTCAGCGACACCTACTATCGGGAATGCATTGTCTGATTTTTCCCGAAGTGTTTAGAGACGAGAACGCCGCCTTTTCCGCCACATCATATCTGTGGACTGCGCCTATGGTGCTTCCACACAATATGGTGGACAATTGGGAATCGGTAAGATTGGACCCCTCGACAATGCGTCGGGAATTGATCAATCAAGTCCTTACCGCAGGGGAAACGTTTGCAGAAACTGCGATCCAATTACATCAGGAGTGATTTCAAGCTTTGGTTCGAAACCCGATAAAGGATGCTTCTTGTCGGCCCGCTGGAGCCCTGCCAACAGACAAGAAACCACCAACCCCTGCACCGGCAGCAATTCCAGTGATGGTGGAATTGACTCGCGATGCCATGCGAAGGGCAATGGCATTAACCGATAAGCACCACTGAAACCACCAGTATCGCTAGTACCTCTAGCGCCACCACCAATGTCGACGGACGACCTATGGGGGCCTGGCCCAAGGTCAATTCTGAAGCCAAGATAAGAATCGTCACACCAACAATCGACATCGCCACCACCACCTCCGCCGCCCAAAATGAGTCCTCCAGTGACTTACTGTACGCGATAGCCTCAAGTAAACTACCTGGTAGGACGCCTTACCAGAAACTATCAGAGATGTATTCCAAGATCAAAACGCTGGCTGCAACGCGAATGTTTTTGAAAAACAACACCACCTTGTGTTCCAGAGTTTTCAACTGGATGGAGAACATGGTGTCATCAAAAGATGTTCCCCTTGCTCACCAACGCTTAATTTGGGCTAGGATTATACCCACTAATATTGTTATGATTTGATGTATTATTGTTAATATAATAATAACTCTCACCAGAGGTCATGTGTTCAATTTGTCACATGATCTCTGATGTTATATGTATTTTATCGCAACCTTGTTAAATATTCATTTTTCTCAACATATTATTGTTTAGTAGTGAAAAAAACCATTCGTTCGTGGTATTGAAAGCATGCAGAACTTTATTTTGCAAACTTACACAACCAAAATCCTCCTAACAACTGACACCCAAGAATTTGTGCGTTTGGGTTTTCATTTAAACGCAAACCTTCACATGATCCGGGAGGTCTGGATCCATGTTAACCCAGGGACAGTCTCCGAACCCTGCGTCGGATTGCCACTACGTGCCGTGAACGAGCGTTGCGACCCACGAGATGATGCTACGAACATGCTTCCACCACCAGTCCAGGTTGGGGCGGAAACCATGGATATATCGCATCAGTAAGCCTATTAAAAGACCTGATAGTCTTTTCTTAAGAGAGGGGACGTGATGTGACCCCAAATTTATTTCACTGTAAATTCGGGTGTGCACCATATTTCTCCCCTTTTATGAACATGTTTTAACCTCGAGGTATTAAAGATGGCACACGCCAACTGTAATATCTCACCCTATCTGTAACTAGAAGTAACCCCCTAGGTAAGCATCAAACATCACCGGATTCTGTGCAGCAATGCATAGAATTCATTGGTAATTGCCGCGCAGTGGTATTGTGCGCAGGCTTGAGAATAAATTTTGGGCCTGGGCCAAAACCTTTGCGCGCACTTTTGACCCAACATCAAATCAGCATCACGGTCATTGCTACTGTTCTAACAGAGTACTGGTCAGTGTCATTGGATTTCTCAATTGTCCTTATACAAGGTGTAAGTCCAGCCTGTCATTTGATAATCTTGGTTATCAAGTTCTTGTAGCTATTTGGGTTGATTCTACTTTGTATTTATCCTAAGTAAACTCACTGATTTCCATCTTCTACCACAGGACCACCGTGAGCTGCTAACCATAGCCAACTTGTGTTCATTTCCTATTATCGTTCTTATTCCTTATCCATTTTTATTATTACCAGTATGTATTTAATTCTAATAAATTACATTGTTCTTGTTCTGTGAATATTCAGTATTATATATATTTGATTAATCCCTAGACTTAATTAACTCCGCCGTGATTATAAGACCCTTCTGGCATATCGACGGTGCTGTGATCGCAGTTGTAATTGCAAAAGAGTTTAATTTCATGTATTGCATGTTACTTATTAGCAGTACCAGTCCAAAAATTTGCGGGCCAGATGCAAAACCCGACGGCGGAGGTCCCATAAAAAATTTATTTTACACACGCAAGGGCCCGCGCAGGGCCTTGGCAAGGGCGGGGCACGGTGTGGCTGTGATTATTAGTCTTTTCGGTTTAGGCTGCAAGGCCTTTTGAAAACTTGATTGACTTCACGAATCCATTTGTTTCCAACTAAATATACACAAAAAAAATATTTTTTTAAAATTGTCAGATGAAATAAACTAATTCATTTACTCCATTTTGATCCATGAAGTACTGGACATCCGCCATGGAAAGTACGAGGATCTTCTTTACCATTTCTATGGACATTATACCAAAAAACTGCAGACCCCTAAAAATGCACGTGGAATGAGATTTGAAATTAGTTTTGTTAATTTTTATGCATTTTCTTGGAGTTTTATTGACCTTACGCGGCCACACAGCTGCACCAACATAAGGAAAAACCGTAGCACCGCCCAGCTTGACATCACTCAACTAACAATACAAATATATTATCAATTATTTAAACAGAAAATCAATAATGACTTACATAAAACATTAGAGTAGCAAGTCTATCGCCAATAAATTCTAACTCAAACGGATCAATGTGAGCCAACTGCAAACCATAATTTAAAAACAAATAAAGTTTAAAAAATACCAGACGAAGAATTTGATTTCACGAACCTCTTCAGGACTTCGATCCTTGTATAAATAATCCCAATGAGGTTCATATTGACCACCAATACCGTAATTAACCACTTGCATTCCTTCCGAGTAATTTTCTCCGTGTACATTGAGCCTAGTAATTCTGGACAGACGATCCATTATAATTTTAAGTTTTGGACGTAACTGGTCATCTTCTTCGTCATCGAACAACCATTTGGTCTGACTTGTTCGCCCGTTAAATATAGCATCATGATTATCACTGCCGGGCTCAATTGTTGATCTTTTCAACTGTTAAATAATTATTAATTTTTAAAATAATTACAAGCATAGCTTTGTTAACAACAATTTCTAGAACTTACGAAAGGTTTACTGTACTCCTTGATAAAGTTTATTTCTGATTCATAAATGATGTCGTGAAAAGTTAAGATTTGTGGGTCATGACTATGTATTTCGACCTTAATTGGATTTATGTAAAAACTTGCATCTCCTCTGTCGGATAAGTAACAGTTCAAAGATGCTACTTCAGAATCACTCTAAATAGAAAATGAAGATGTCAATTAAAACATGCCAAAACATGTATCACTTAGTTTTACCCCGAGTTGTTCTCCTCTGCACAATGCATGATAATTTATAAATATTTCATTCGAGGATATATCCGTACCCAATTTGTATTTCGTGCTTTCAGAATTTATTAATGTAGTATAATCGCGGTATTCTAAAAATATGAGGATTTCATAGTCAAGAAATTGTGTGAAGAGCTACATTCTTAATTTAAAAATCACCTTCAATTTCCATTGATTTAGAATGCTGAAATTGATAATTTAAAGTAGCATTATTGGTGTGGAATTTCGACATAACGTACTGCCATTAATAAACACAAAATACCTCTTCTGTTGCATCGTCTAAATACTGCGTTATAGTATGAGGATCAATGGCAGGATTGGCTTCGTCCCTGCTCATATTTAACGCCAGACTATACCATTCAATAGCCAAATAAAATAATCCATACACGACACCGGACTTCCCAAGATGCACGCAATCACGGACTGACGACAAAAATTGAACTATTACATTTGTTTTTAAACTACTGTTTAGTACTAATTGAAATTACTTGTAAATTCATTTGAACTTTGAATTCCAAGGATATTGCCACGTGCTAAATCAGATGCCTTGAGACGATATGTGTCTTGAAGTCGAAAAATACCTAAGGCAGCACCATGAACATCATCTTTCTTTGGTATCAAAGAGCTTATGCGAAGGCTCTGAATTTGTTGAGTTAAATCTAGAATCAAATCAAATACACATCAAACATACTGTGGCTAAACATCTGCTTTATTTACAAACTTTGCCAGAAATTTTCGTTGAGTTGGTTTTTCACAATTTGCCAATCTACTGCAAGTTGTTTAATAAATTTGTAAGCTGATAAGGGATTGCTGATTATTTCATCAACATCTATTGGGTCCGGTGCACGATTAAATGCATCAATGAAGCTACGTGATAGATAAATGAATATGAAAATTCGTGTAATGGGTCACCAAATAAAAGTAGAAATGGGATATTTTTTAAATCTTACTTCCGTAAACGGGAAATTTTGGCTTCAGCATCCTCGATGTATGCTTGTAATTGTCCAAAAATTTCTCGTCCTACGGTAATTGCTTCAGACAGAGTAGCCGTGGAAGAGAAAATGTCACTGTTAAGACATCGTATTAAAGTGAGGAAGAATAGAGCTGATGAGAAGGTTCCTGATATTGGCCTCATTGTTTTATAATAAATAAATTTCTAGTTTGATGTTACAGTATTGTTTTTTGAAAAATTTCACACTTCCAACTTGATACTAAATCTCATCTCTCCGGTTTAACCAAGTGCAATGTACAAGTTCTGTGCAAAAGATCGTTAAAAACAGATACCGATAAATAACTTACATGATATTAAATTGTGAATCAGCTTACAGTAATTGTATAATTAAAGTAACAGCTCCTTTATAGACCATTTGCCAGATTTAAATCGAAAGTCGTAAAATATGTTTTACCAGTAAACTAATGTATGCAATCTATATTTAAACATAATTAAGTCTTTTACATTTTTTTCAGTTTATTGGGTTTATTCTACAAATGTTCAGTCCTTGTGTCCGTCGAATCATCATTTTCCAAATTGAAATAATTAACAACATATTTACACCAGTACACGGACGTTGCTGTAATCAAATTAGTACTTACAACTGAGCAGAACAATTAATTCCATAAAATTATAAATTATTTTTATTCAGCAATCTAAAAGATTTCTCACAAAAAAAGCCAAATTAGCCGTAATTAAATATATTTTCTATCACGACACTTTGATTTTCAATATTTTATGATTTTATGTGTAGTACTTCTAGACTACCTTATTATTATTATCACATGACCTACATCCTCGCCTACTAAAGGCTTATTCCTATGGATTCAACAAAACAAAGGTAAATGAAACCCATGTATTCTTTTAATGTGTTATTCGAAATGTTGCTTTTAAATTCGATTCATTTAAAATCCAACAACTGCATAATATGTAGAGGTTCATAACCCTAAAAAAAAAAATTCTATATGCCATGAAATTATGATATAGATTTGTTGTTGTTTATGCTTCTGAAACGATTTTCTTAATAGAATTAAATTCCAATTCCCCGTCTCGGTGTTCCAGGTGGGCGTGCACCATAGAAACTTTTTTCTTCACCTTCCTTTTACCTAATTTCATTTCTTCAGCTATAAAGTTCAGTTGCAAGACTCTAGTTCTATTTATACTGGTCTAGGAGATGTAATCCTCTTTTGTTGTTGTTTAGAAAGAAGTATGAAATTTATATTAATTTATTTGAACAAGACTAGACAGGTCCATTGTGGTTGCATTTGTCTCTGTAATTGTCAATGTTTCAGTTGTTTAATTAGTCTTTTTGGTTTAGGCTGCAAGGCCTGTTAAAAACTTGGTTTAGTTCACGTATCCATTTGTTTCCAACTGTAAATTTAGCAAGATTTTTATTTTTCTTTAGTTGTTTTGTATGTGCAATTTATTTATTTATTTATTTATTTATTTACCCCATTTTGATCCATGCAGTACTGGGCATGCGCCGTGCAGGGTGAGTGGATCTGATTCCCCACTCTGACGGATGTTATACCAAAAAACAGCAGAACCCTAAAAATTCAGAGTATGTTGATTAAAAACTGTTTTATTTTGGTAATACGTTTGGATTTACCTTACGTGGCCATACAGCTGCACCAACACGAGGGAAGACTGTAGCGCCACCTCGCGTCACATCACTTAACTAATAAATACAAAATTTAATGTTTATTCGGTTTATGGAAGGGAAAAAATGAATTTTCTGTGGTTTCTCACATAAAACATTAAAGTTGCAAGTCTGTCCCCAGTTGCGTAATTGATCGGACTGACATTAGCCAACTGAAATAATTTTTTTTGTTTTAATTTTTAAATGTTTTAAGCAGGTAATTTTGGTCATTGAACCTGTTCGGGGGTTTTATCCTTGAATAAATAGTCATGGTGAGGCTCGTAGTGACCACCAATACCGTAATTGGCCACTTGCATCGCTTCTGAATTCTGCTCTCCGTGGATATTGAGTCCGGTGACGCGAGACAAACGCCCCATTATAATCTTTAGTTTACGACGCGAATGGTCATCTTGCGCTTCATCGGTCAACCATGCGTTCTGACTCGTTCGCACGTTTGACACTTCCCGCGCATTCCCATCATTTCCTAAAACTGTCGATCTTTCCAACTATAATTGAAAAAAATATTTTTTTTTATTAATTAAATTAAATTAAATTGAATTAAATTAAATTGAATTTACAAATCTTACCAAGGGCTTGCTAAACTCTTTGATGAAATTAATTTCTGATTCATATATGACGTCATGGAACGTGAAGAGTGGTGGGTCGTGACTATGTACTTCAACCTTAATTGGATTTATGTAGAAACTCGGATGCCCTCTGTCGGATAAATAACAGTTCAAAGATGCGACTTCGGAGTCACTCTAATTAGAAAGTGAAATATATCAATTAAAATATGTAAATAATTTCCATCACGTTTTCACTCGTGTTTCTACCCTCAGTTGCTCCCCCCTGCATAGTGCCTGGTAGTTTTTCGTTTCGTCTATGTAGGATAAGCCCATACCCAAGTTGTATTTTGTACGTGTCGATATGAGCAATCCTTTGATTTCTGCCGGGGTTCGACCTCTGATTGGTTGTTGAAATGTATGTCGGTGGTAACCTTGAAACATGAGCACAGACAAGAAATCGTGACGTTAAATTTTTTTATTTTTTTATTTTTATTTTAAATTTAACACTCACCTCCACTTTCCAATGCCAAATCGTGCTGGAAATAACAACTTGATTAATGTGTGTGTACAAAGTAAATTTATCGATGAGTGAGATTTAAAGGCAACGAATTATACAGTGTAAACAATACAGGGAGAGAGAAAGAAAAAATAAAACTCAATTCATTGTGCAATTAATCACTCGAAAAGGTCAACAAACTGTTGGGCAAACTGTTTGAAAACTCCTTTTATTACAGCACACTGCAACACAATTACAATGTGTTTTAAGTCATTGGCCTTTAACCAGTTTAATTGTACATCTCCCTAAGTGGATTTACCAAACTGGAGGAAGGTTTTCACCAACAAAAATATGTCAAATAAAGATCATTAATTCACATTTAAATAGAGGTAACATCTTGTGAGATGTGCTGTAAAAACAAGCCAGCAATGTGTGAAATTTCCTCAATTTTAATTACTTCCTGCATGCTGATTAAGACTATGGTGCAATAAATTGCACAATAGTCACTTTGTTGTTAAAATACAACAAAAAGTGTTCATGTCTATTCATCTATTTGCCCCCAACATTTACATTGACAATTAAAACATACATATAAAAGAAAAACTTACCGCTTTCATTGCCTCTTCTAAATACGGTGAGATTTCTTCCGGTTGCACGGTCGGATTCGTTTCTTCTATACTCATGTGTAATGCATGGTCGTACCATTCGATGGCTAAATCCAAGAACCCATGATAGGAACAGTGTTTTCCAAGATACAAACAATCTCGAGCTAATCACATGACACTTATTATTACGAGAAATAATATTAATTAATAATACCTTACACGTTAATCCAATTGAACTTTGAATTCCAAGAATGTTGCCGCGTGCTAAATCAGACGCGTTGAGTCGATAGGTTTCTTGAAGCCTTAAAATAGCCAAAGCGGCACCTTGAAGGTCCTCTTCGTGGGGCATCAGCAGACCTTGACGACGACTTTGGACTTGTTGAATTAAATCTGCACGAATAAATTGCAAACTGGGCCGTTAATTGTGTTTCGTGTGAGTTTCCCAACAGGATTAACCGAAATGCAATTAAATTCATCAAGTTTTGCGCGTACCTTGCCACGAATTGTCGTAGAGAAGTCGTTCCACACTTCCCCAATCGACTGTGAGTCGTTTAACGAGTTGGTAAGCCGATAATGGGTTACCGACTATCTCGTCCACGTCTGACCGTACCTGAATGTCATTAAATTCGTCGATGTACCTACGGGAGTAAAAAATTGGGTCAAAAAATGTGTGTAAAATTGAGGAAATTAAATTTTACCGTCGTAAACGATCCGTTTTGGCTTCGGCATCTTCGATGTATCGTTCTAATTGTCCGATGATTTCGCGTTCGGCGTTTAAAACTGTCGACAAGTGGGCCGTGGAGGAGAACACTTCGCCATTAAAACCTCGTATTAAAAGCAGGAAGAGTAGGACAGATGCTGCCATCGGTCTCGATCTGTCGAGACAAATAGACGAAGAATAAATCAAATAGCTCGTTAAGGTGAATTAAACGAGGAAAAAAAATGCGTGAAGCAAACGGGGAAAGAAAAACGAGTGTTTGGCAAAGCAAGTACGTAATAAAAAGGCCAAAGGTTTTATTCCCAGAGGCTGGAGAGTTGCAAAGGCGGCCTAGATTCTTGTAAACTGGAAATGAGAGAAGTTATTCGTGACTTGGCACTAAAAGTTCAAGAAACTGTTTTTTCTGGATTTTTTGGGTCCAATTTGAGGGGTTTCACAAAGGATAAGGTTTCAATTAGTGCGAAGTCATTTTTGAGGTAGTTTTTTTCCGTCATTTTTGTGGATTTAGTCGCTGTACAATGGATATAAAGTTAATGTACTGTGTGAATGAATGAACGGCTTGTCATGCTGGCTTTGCTGCAGAGCTGTGTGATTAAACCATTACCTGGTAAGGTCGCACTTGCGTTTTTCCAAGGATGAATAAACAGCAAGGTCGTGATTCATGCTGCGAATTTGTATGGAATCATTATGGAATTTTATTTTATGAAAAAATAAAAAAATTGAAAATTTTCCACAAAAAAAAAATTTTAAAAAAAATATTTTTTTTAAATCAACAAATATTTGTAAATGTCCATATTTCAAATCAACAAACTCTAAATACTAAATAAAATGAAAATAAAAATTGTGTCCATCTTACCTGGCAGCTGCCCATTCGGTTCTCGCGCTATTACCGCCCTCGACTGGACGTTAAGTTTTCTCCGTCTGCCTCGCTGTTCATACAGATGCAAAATGACAATAATAGGAAGCACCGGGCAGGTGTAAGAGCGTTGGCCTCGAGAGCGACACGTCGTCATGATGACCCTGAGGCCAGGAATTTTATTTTCTCTCCTTTGGGCCATGATATTTCGCTTGACCCGTTTTTCACGCTGCAGCATATCCCAATGGTCTTCATTTGCAAATCATTCAGCAGCGAGCTACTTATAAATTTATATTCACCATATCGATTCATTAACACTATTCCGCTTCCGAGGGACTTCCGATTCACATTTCGCGCACAAAAACCCATACACATTGAAAAGTGTGAGTACAATGAATATTTTGCTCATATAAAATGGATATTACGAATCGAAACTGAAAACTAAACGAACGAAATGGAAATTAGTCTCTCTTTGTTGTGTTAATCAGCATTTGATTACATCAGATGCTTTCTACTGATTTAACCCATTCATAACGCAATCGAAAGGTGATACACTCAAGTGAGCAATTGGGTTTATATGGTTAGATCGGTAAAGTGTAAATTATGTTATTGAACCCTGGGAGCCAACTGTGCACTTAATCGGATTATAATATTCAAAAGAGAAGCTTAATTTTGGTTTATTCAGATTTTTTTTCGCATAATACTCGTTTGGGGACGGTCATTTAGCTCTGGTCACTCCAACTTCCGGTTTCCATGACCTTTTTTTTTTTAGTTTTATCAGTCTCTTAAATGTATCTTCATTCAATACTCAACACAACTATAAGAAATTTTATTTGACAACATTTTGCTTAGTACACCAATAAATAAATTATATTGCACAATCAATCAATCAATCAATCAATCAATCAATTTCATGACATTGATAGGAGAGAAATTGAGAAGAATAGGTGGTATCTGGAGAAAATGTGATGTCTTCAACAAACACAACCTTCTAGTCCTGTTGCAGGTGTCAATTCTTGAAAATGAGGGTAGGAAGAAGATTCCCCTGTGCTGTATGTGCTTTTGGTATCATCTGTGGAATACCTAGATGGCATGATATTGGCTGGATGATATGTATCTGATGTATCTTTGTTTAGGTCAGCTTTTCCATGAACTCGAGGTCCGTCTGTTGAAAATGCCACGTTAAACAATGCGTCAGGGTCGCACACAAATCGATAGACGTAACGTTCACCTGAAACAATGTGACGAACCTCGTTATAACGAGCCGCGATGTAATAATGAATTTTTTAAAGTGACTTGGTTGGTTGGGCTTAAAAAATTTCGATATAACAAACACATTGTTATAATGAATTTTGAAAATTTATCACTTGATTCATGACTGATTTCCTTATGTATTGGGGAAATTTCCTGCTAAAGAAACTTTTGCGGCAATAAGAAAAGTAAAGCATCACTTGTTCACATGCAATGTGCCAGAAGATTTAATTTTAAAATTAACGAAATTGAAAATTTTATTTTGATAAATACTGTCATAACTTCAATTCAAACAAAAATTACCATTGTGTATGAATGAATATTGTTTTTTATGATTAAATTGAATTTTTCAGCTACGAACAGATTTCTCTGGTCCCTTGCGATTCGTTATAACGAGGTTCCAAAGGAATGACTTGTGCATTTGCAATGCAAGGGCAAATACCATGAGATAGCCAAAACAGACAATCATTTTGGTGTCATCTCCATGAAACTTAATTTATTTTTTTTATATTATTTCAATTTAATTTTCAATTTCTGTAAATCAAGAGGCAGGAATACGATTTGCTTTGTCTATTTTCGGCTTATTGGTTACTACGTTTGAACCTAATTTCCGTTTTAGAGCTCAAATTTTAATGAGTTTGGTTTTGCAATTTCTCAGAAATGAAGAAAAACCCAAACGCCAATAAACATTGCTGAGGTCTTTAACCACTCACCAAGTTAAATTACTTAAATTATGTAATTTCAACCTGAGAGTGACACTTTCTTCTGATTGGCCGCACTAGTTTATTGTCTCATTTCGAGCACAATGCCACGACAAGGCTCCGCCTCTACCGAAGATCGAATGAGGGAAGTGGGCGGTCTCCTCTCCTCACTTAAAGTGCGATACTACAAGCGAGGACAAACAGGACACTACAAAACTAGGGCTTTTACAACCTGCGACTTTTTGCATTATTCCTTTCTCGTAGTAATAGCGCAGCGATCTGCTTAATTTGTCGTAGTTCATTGCTGGTCGATTTTTTTGAATTCCCCATCTTCTGGCAACCTTGTGCACAAGACCACATCGTTAATTGAATACAACATTACATCGTTTACAATGTGTATTTAAAGAGAAAAACTCTACCTCTTCCGGCTCTATCAGTTTGAATTCCATGCCACGACCTGTCCAGGCAATGAATGCTGAATTGGAAGGATCGTCCAAAAGAGCAACCAAAAACTGCCACAATTGCAGAGAACCACGTCTTTGATATGTACCAAAATTTGCGTTTGGTGAGGGACATGCAACCATACCAGTTGTCAAATGGCTGTCTTTTTTGGAATCTAAGTCTGTAGGGATGACAAAAAAAATAAAAAATTTTAATTTTGTGTATGCTGGGCAATAGATGAGTCCAAAGTTTCTGTTTTTGATGTTTTTAGTGGTTTTGTATGTAGAATGGACACAAAAACAGCCAGAAACCACAATTAGAGTGGTTTTGGTTATGGTTTGTACTTGTAGCGCCAAATCCAAAATGGCTGCCAAACAAGTTGGATCGGGTGTCGAACATCCAATTACCATAGTGCTTCCACCAAAAACCGTGAGTAAAAGGCGAATTCGGTTAAAATGGAGGAATTTAAATTGCTGTTTACTCGTAAAAAGCAAAAAGTAAACACTAAACTGACACAAAAAGCGAAATAAGCCGTCCTTGACTCCTTTTTTTTGGAATTATTAAAGTATACGTGAAATGTAATCAATTAACACCCACACCGTTTTCGACCCTTTAATAATGTCAAAAACAACGAGTCAAGAAATCAACAGATAAAGCGCGTTTTTGTAAACAGAAACTTTGAATTTTATTTTTATTTTAAGTTTTGTTTATGGTGGTTAGGTGTATGTCGCTTTTAATGGTCATATATGGTATACAGTTTTTTTCCCCCTTCTTCTTCTTTATTTCTTAATCTCATTAATGTTTTACTGCGCACATGCGCCCTAGCCAGCGCTTTTCTCTTACTAAGATGACAACTGTGCACTTCGTCCCCAGAGGTTTGTGTAAGCTACTTTCTGCTTAATACAAAATGTGATGATGCGTTTCACTTAATAAATATTTAAGTCCGCTGTCAGCAAGTAAATATTCTAATCACTAGTGCTCACATTTTTCACTAAAGTTATAGTATTTTAAATTACTCCAATGTCATTTTTCATTTCCGAGATTTTTTATTTAATTTTTAAATCTCTTATTATTTATTACGAGAATAAATAATTTAGGTTTAAAACAGAGAGCGAAGAAATAATTTTTAAAATAAAAAATAATCAATAAACACTACAAAAACACAATTATTTCGTAAATAAAAACAAAATTTAAAACTTTCAAGTGTTGCAGCAAAGCCAACCGAACAACACAAAACTCGGCTTCACCGCCGTGCACGCGCTACTCAATCCCTCGAAATTCAAAATCGGACAGATGAAAACGTTTTAAAATTTCAAAACGTCCACCTAAACCATTAAATCCATTCAATCAATACAGGCCACTCGGTGATTTAATCACCCACGCATAAAAATCCCATAATTAATTTAAGCTTAGTAACTTCGGACATGGAGTTTCGAGTCAAAACATTTCAGCTGCTATATAATTTACAGCACAACACATCAACACAATGTAACATAATCAATTAGTAATGAAGCTCTCCTCATGTCACACTAAGCTGCTGGTAATGTCCATTTTAAATATTTAAAAATTTATTGAACTTCACTTGACAATTTAATGGCTCTTTATTTCCCCAACAAACAAACTTGCGCCATCTTCTTTTCTTTTCTAAACAAATTAATCAAAGTATCCAATTTGCTGTGATATAATGGAAAAAATAAAAATAAAAATAAATGACGCTCGTTTATATGATGGGACTGTCATTTGCGGATTAGAAGTATGGGATGATGTCGACTTGAATTCATTGATCCAAATTTAGTGAGCGGAAGAACAAAACGCTCCCTCATTGAAGGTATGGCGAGAAATGAAGCTTCCGTTCATAAAAATGCAAGAGGATTAAATGGCACTCGGATTACAAAGGCCTAGAGTCACACCTCAACCGTAGCAGTAGGAGGGGAACTCTTCATCCACAATCAGAAAACGCAGGAAACGAAAAAGATTCAAGTATTGCCACAACTACGTTATGTGGAATTTGTTGCCACCTTGGAGATTACTGCTCGGTTCTGAGTCAAATTTAATCATTCTGGATGGGATCAAATGAGGGGAAGTTTCTTCTTCTTTTTTTTTATGTGGGTCTGATCATCCCGTATAATTGTCAATGAGCACGATTCAGAAACAGTCAAGACAAAGTGTTAATCTTTGTGGATTTCAGTTGAAAAATGTTGAGGGAAAAGTTCTGGCTAAAATTTAGACACAAAAGTTGATTTTTTAAAAATTAATTTATGTGTTTTGAGGTGAAAACTGGACTATTTCACGTATGAAAATGGACATTTGAGTGAAAAACCGTACGGCCGGGACCCCTAAACCATATTTTTTGCACTTTTTCTGCCGAAATTAGCTGTAAATTTCAATCGTTTTTTCTTTTAAAAGAGTAAAACAACATTGCTCGTGCTACGGGTTGGTATAGATAGATTAATCGATGTATACAGAGTATTAAGGGACAAAAAATTGTTTTTAATCTTCTCATGAAATCTGGAGACGCATTTTTCACATCAAAGTGAAAAAGACTGATATCGAGCATTAATCAGTCCGATACACATCACCATAATCAAAAACCTAGACTTGCATCAATAAACTGAAAACAAAGATCACCTAATGAGACTCCAAGAAAAAAAAATTAATAACCATGACTCATTCGAAACTTCACGAAAAACTCCAAAAAACTCCCAAACTCGAAAAAAAAAAAAAGTTAAACGACATAAAGGCGTGTGTAATCAAATGTTTGGATTTAAAATGAATTCTGACAGCTCCAACCGAATTAGGTTAGAGCAATAGACTCCAATTACACCCCTGTACTCCTACACACAGGCCTCCTAATTAAAAATGACGCACGTCTCCCTCTCGGTTGGTGACCGAACCGAATTGGTGGCAAACTCTTCTAATCACTGCGCATAATTCGGAGCGAGCGAAGCTCTATTCACGCAGTAATTGTGGAGACCTCGTGCGGCGCGCACCCTTGTACGTGGGCTGCTCTGCTCTACTCTCTCTCTCTTTCTCAAGCAGGTCCTCGCGTTCTGACGCGGTTTGTGTGTGTGCATGTGTCTCTTGCGTCAGGGCAAGCTGTGCGTCGTGCTATTTGTTTGTCGCACGCCTAATGAAAGCCTATTCAGACAAGTCGTAATTGTATTTCGTACTAGCAAAGACCTCGTGCTGAGTGGCACACGCTACAAACAAACTGCCACAACGCCTCTGACGACCGCAAATAAAGTCACACAGCGGTTTGGAAAGTGAGTTTCATACAAAATGTATTCAAGAGAATAAATAAATATTATTTTTTTAAATTTTTTTTGAAAATTTTTTTTTTTTTTTTGGTTAGATAAATGGGAACTCACTCTTATTGAATGCTAGGTCGAGCGGTTCTTGTTTGATGGTCACCCGACAGTTGTATCGCGGTGGTGGCACCAAGTCGAGTGATGGAGATGCTCTTGACGGAGAATAGGACAGTGCTTCGCAAAAATTTCTCCTGTTTAAGTATCAGAAAAATAAAATAAATAATTTTTATTTTTTATTTCTCAAAAAAAAATCCATTTTACCTGCACGCGGAAACCGATGCTGACGTTCCGTACACATGTGACGTCATATAATTTAATCCATTCACTTGATCTTTGACATTTGATTCCCCATTTTTATAACTTCTTAAAAAAAAATCCAAAAAATTAAAAAAACAAAAAAAAAGTTCAGTGCTTTGGTGTGTGTGGGGGGTTTGAAAAATTAAAAACCCTAAATGAATCATGGCGGCGTGTATCAGTTAATCAGCATTAGCGAGTCCCCACATCCGGGTGGCCGCGAGCAGCACATTAACGTTGTGCCAATGATCCCTACTCGGGCTCTCGTATTGGGGATGCTCGTATATTAAGCATCATTAAGCAGACGAGGGGGCATTCATCAGCACCTCGTATACGCTTCTTCGACTTCCGCAGCAAAGTTGTCAATTTTGAGTGGATGCTACTCGAAATCAACGATGCTGATGCATTATTCATGCACTCGACTGATCTCTTAATCTGAGATAAACAGAAAAGTTTATTTTTCCGACTGCCTCAGATGCAGATCACCCGCCGCGTTTCATGATATTGTTCGGGGCTCGGCGAGTAAAGGAAATTAAAGTCCCTTTTGGCGCATCCTTTTCGATACTAATGATACGCAAACTCGGAACAATGTCATGCCATTGACGAGCCTGTAACTCAGGCACGCGACATGCAAACCATCTCTCGATCAGGACCCCAAGTGGAGTTCATTAATGAAAGGTTGGGCGTTGCGGGGAGGGAGAGAGAGAGACTCAGAGACTCACCCTCGGGTACAAGAGGCACCGGCTTCGTCCCCGCTGCTCTCCTTGCTCTTGTTGTGATGGTACGGATGGGGCTGGAAATCTGTCACAAGTGGCTCATGTTGCTGCTGCTGCTGCTGTTGCTGCTGCTGTTGTTGACGAGCGCATGGCTGACCCCAGCCTCGGGGTTCGGGCTTCACTGTGATGCACGCACCTGATGAGAATTAATAGATCGTGTTATAATTCATGTGGAAAGGGAAATTAGTTGCAATTAATTGATGAGTTTTCTTGTTTTCGCGAGAATTTTCAGTTTGTTTTTGTGTTGTTTTATAAAATTGTGAACTGGAATTGTGGGGGCCCTGATCGTCGAGTGGTAGAATTCGTATAAAATTTTAGACGTAAGTCTAAATTTTAGGCAAAAATTGAACTGTTTCAAGTGGAAAAATGACCGATTTAGGGGAAAAAAATTGTTTTTGTAAAAATATATGGAACGCTCGGGCCCCTTTTGGGGCCCCACGTGCATAATTTCCCACTGGTTTACTCAGGCAATTAATTTAATTCAAGGCGGCTCAGACGGCCTTTTTTCGGGCCCCAGACCGAGGCCCAGCGCTCAAAGAGGCCCCATTAATAACATTTTTCCCGAGGCCCCGCAAAACCCCCACCCGGCCCTGATTTAATTCTTGCAACCGAATTATTAATTATTAATTCAAATTTAAACAAAAAAACGTTTACAAAATTGCAGTTATTCATCAGATAGTAATCTTTGACTTATTGAAACCAATTATTTCAGGAGAGAGAACGAAGAGCACACAAACTTGTGCTATTGAATAATTTCCCATTTGGCTCGGATTTATTTCCCTCATTTCCTCTTTCCTTTATGAATCTTAGAAAAACACTTATTTCCTGAATAAATGATACTGTTTAAAGACGCGCATCTTTTCAATCTTTTCAAAAACCTTAAAAACCCATCCCTGTAAATCCCCATCACTCTACCTCTAGTGATGATTGCAGCGTGAAATCTGATCTCCTCAATGGAGATCCTGAGAAATTTTCAATTTCATTCAGCATCTCACTTTACAGCCTTTCGGGTATGCGACTCGACTCGGGTCAAGTGAAACACACAACCCCCCATACCCCCAACATTTTTTTTTTTTTTTACTTGCAACTGAATTTTACATTTGCATCCCCAGTTGGGAGTCACTAAGGTCGACTGTCATCTCCAGAGTAATGACAGCAGGGGCAGTGCTAGCTTTGCCTCTCAAATTATATTAAATGACATGGGCTCGTGACGTCTCTGCGACAACCCGGGCGAGCCAAAAGGCAACAAATGTCTCGTGGGATGTAAACTTACCTTCAACCATCCAACAAGCTTCTTGGTGGAAACCGGAATAGAAATCTAAAATACAAAAGGATTTTAATGTCACGTATCATGTCCATTACCTAAATATTTTGTGGTTGCTATTTGCTAAACATAAACAGAAGGGAGGGTCGACATATTGATTATTTTCTTTTTCTTTTCGGTAATATGTGTAGCATCTTATGTAAACAATTTTATGACTCGTGGAATGTCCGATCAACAAGTCGTAAACAAAGGCCGTAACGGATAATCAATTTACCTTTATGCATATTATACTGAGGTGTAGTGTGACTCGAATCCATTTCGTGATGCTTGCAAGTTTACACATGGTAACCATTCAATATCTGAAAAACCTTTCAAAGTATATGTTTGCAGATGGAAAGAGTAATAATAGGATGGAAAGAGAAATCGTGTTTGCGCAATGGTAAACAGTCGTTTGTTTTGCGACGTCTCGGGATTAGAAATTAGGAATTAAAAATTAAAAATAAGCGATGGATTTTTAGGTGTTTTTTCATGGTAATTATTAATTTGTTGTGCAGCTTGATCTGGAATTTAATCAATTTTCAGTTAAAATGATAAATTTTTTTTATTTTTTTTTTTGGGTTTAGATCACACCATGGAGACTTAATTAGGTTGATTGCAGGCGGTTTTAATGGAATTATCTTAAGACGCTGAGTAGTTTTTTGGGTATTTGGATTTTGTAACTTTTTTTGGGATCGTTTAAGTTATCGATTTTTTTTTCTCCCTGCTTTTTTTGATATGGAAAAATCAGAATCTATCGGGAATTGGGATTGAAAGTGACCAGTCGACTGTGAACTGTAACAGGATCATGAATTAGGTATTTTGAGGTGCAGAACTAGTTTTTGGTCATTTTCAAACTAGTTTTTAGGTAATTGGTTCAATTTCAATGCCAATTTGCTACGTCACGATTCGATTTCGGTCATACATTTCAATAATTTGCGCAAAAATTAACGCTAGGATATAGTTTGGTGGAAAGCAACCCCTTAAACTTTCCTGCACAACACCCAAAGAATTTAACATCAAATAAATGCTTTTTCTTAATAAAATCTGCACAAATTAAACTGAAAAACAGAAAAATAAAATATTTTCGCTTTTTCTCATTTCAAAACTTTTATTTTCTATAATTGAAACTTTTTTTTAAAAAATTTTACTTTTCAATTGAATTTAAATTAATGTGTCCTACCATTTTTAAAATCTATTTAAATCTAAATAATTTTTATTTAAAAAATCTTTTTGTAAAAAAAAATAATTATTTTTTTGTTAAAACTTACCCATGATCCATGAAAGAGCTGCATCTGTAGTGGAACCAGCTGTGGCCAATAATTCTCCAAGTTGAGTGAAGCGCAGGTAGACCAAACGTGCGCAAGATGCTTGGAATGTGGGCGGTCACCACAACCGACTCAATGATTGGCTCTTTGTGGCGTGCACGAGGCTCGTGGTAGCGAATATCCGTCGTCGTCCCATCAACACGTGCACGATGGGCGTGCCCAGTGCCGTCTTAAGGCGATTTCTTTGATCGTGACAAGGGCAGAGAAAAAAGAAAGAAAATTTTAGCAAGTGAATCGGGGGGAAAAATGGGGGTAAGTGGCGAGCAGGTGCACTACTTTGTAATGGCCATAAAATTGGGGTGTCAGGGATTAATTTAGCGCGACAAACGAGGGTCATAAATCAACCGGTATGAAAGAACTGTATTTTGCATCTATTCTATTGTCAAGGTCATGCGCATTTGAGCTCGGGAAAAAAAATCACTCGGATCTTTTTTCTTTTTAAATTAAATTAAATTCAGATTAGAAATCAATTTAAAAATTGAAAATTGAAAATTAAAAATTGAAAACACAATAAAATGTAAATATTTTTTTTTTGGAAGTGTAAAATGGTTAAAATACTTGTAAAAAAATATTTGAATAGATGGAAAGTGCTAGGTCTAATGCAGAATCTACGCGGAGGGAAAAAATAGAAAGATCAATAAAACCTAACCGGCGTCGATTTTCCTATTTACGTGTACCATGGTACACTCTCTAGTGAGAGTTTTAGAATGAAAAAAAAAAAGATCGTTTATTTTGTTATTTTTCTATTTTAACATTTTAAAAGTTGTAAATAAGTTTATTGTTGCAATTTAACTAATAAATAAATATTTTGTTGTATTTTAGTGTGGAAAAACTGATCGTTTCCGTGCGATCACATTTTACCGCTGCGGTTTCTACGGTTCACCTTTTATCAACGCTCATTGCAGTCGCTTCCATTTCCATTTCCATTTCCGTGTCTGGTGTTGGTTTAACTCATTTAGCTGCGCAGCCGAAGGTAAACAGAATGTCGTGGTCGACTCGGGTCAGCGTATAATATTAAGTTATACTTGTTTTTTGTTGATATTCGAGTGTTTATTTCCTATACCCATTTTACATAGTAATTAGATAGTGAATTATATAATGAAAAAAATATCGGGGAATTAGTGATTTTTGGGAGTACAATTCCCAAAAATTATTCGCAAAAATTTATTTTAGGTCAAATTGGTTTTCTCTGACATAAATTTATTCGCCTATTTGTTGAGGCTTGTAATTTGGTTTGCATGCTTCTGTCAACGACTGTGCATATAAATCCAAGCGTTGCGTCATCTAATAGTGAAGAAACAAATTGAATATATATTTGCCCAGTAGTGGATTATTTGGGGATCACCAATCAGGGGGTCAATTACCTACAACTGATTTTTTTTCTGCAACGTAAAATGTCTCAAGTTTCCTAAATGCCAGAGGCCCCGAAACTACACTTCCAGATCTCGCTCGTCTCGGAATCTCAGTCTCGTACACAAGGCCGGCTGGGCAATAAGCGGGGCCTTGTGCGAACGAGCCCAAAACGTGAACGAAACAACACCAAGGAGCCCGGCGCGGGGCTTTTCAAGCGCGGGGCCATGTGCGCGCGCACCCTTCGCACCGCTGTCTGGCCGGCCCTGCTCGTACATCTCGGTCCATTTTTGAGTCTCGGAATCTTGGTCTCGGCAAAACGAGATTTTAAAACGACCAAGCTCCGGGAAGTATACCCCCACAAATAGTGAGTGGAGTAAGTGCTGCTGACATGAGTTTTATCAGTCTAGCAGTGCCGAATTAAACCCTGTGGCGGCCCCTATAGGCAGTCAAAATCTTGGGCCCCCCCTCGGAAATTAAGAAAGCTTGATTGTATATTTCTTCCATTGTTGCGGGCCCCTAAAAGGCAAAGGGGTCATTTTCTTTCAATATCAAATCAATATTATTTTGATTTGTTATCGCGGAGCCCCTTAAGGCCTGGGTCCCGTAGGCTGGTGCCTACTGCGCCTAATGGTTAATCCGGCACTGGCTATGATGGATTGATAATTGTAAATTAGGTTACCAGGCTTTACCGCTGGTAAATTTTCAGCAGGTTCAAATCACTGGACGGGCCCACAATTGTGAGTGTGGACTGGTCCACACTCACGGAGACGGGAATCAGCTGCTTTGGGGAAAATCGCAAGATAAAAAGAGAAAGTCACTTAAGACACACTGGATTCAGGTTTAAGGCCTTTATTCAGTTTGTCTAGGGGTCAGTGCTCCTATCGTGCATTTCCCAAATGCGTGGGCCGCATTGCTGCAACCCATCCTAAGCCAACAGCTGGCCACATGGCCAAAGACCAAGGTAACTCTATGATATTCTGCTGTACACTACATACAGACCATCTGACCACTCAGTTCATTGGGGTCAGCAGTACCGACAATCAGGCTTGCTCCATGGTGGCTGGTTCCTAAAGAACTTTTCCCGTGACCACATGGCGACCCTTCGTCCCATTGGTGGACTGGCCACTACTGGGCCACTTATTGGTGTGGCAGTGACCACTGTCCAGCACACTTTCACAACTTTTCACATTTTCCAGATACCGCCTTTGTTCTACCCATAACAAACCTTAAATCCCCACACGTCTTTGGTTTGTCTGCATAAATTTAAATCCATTTCGGTTATGAGTAAACCATCACGAGTACGGGATAAGCCCTAAAAATAATTTATACAATTCTTCGTCAAAATTATACGTCAACTTGTGAATGATTTCTTACGGGAGTTCGGCTTCCATCGGGCGCAGCAATGTAACTTGAGCCTGTTTAAACAAAATTGCATGAAAACAATTCGGTACTTCCTGGCCCCAAAACTTCCACGACCAATGACTGTACCGTAAAAATGTCCGAACTCAGCGTGCGGTTTCTTCTTGTCACCAGAAGAAAACTCACGAGGATACGTTTCGGTTCCAACTCTATTAATTGCGCACGTAAAAAAGCTATTTGCGATTGCTGCATTTCGGGCTTCAATTGGCCACAAGGGTTCGCTGTTAAAGATCAAGTGCACGATTTTATTATCGATTAAATTAAACTCGCAATATTTGCGGCTTTGGTCTTGAGGTTGTGGTCAAGTCCTCAGTATAATTTTGGAACGATAGCAACCCTGCGGTTGTCACAGTTCGCACCCGATATCTTGATGATAAATTCAAATTGCACATCACATTCTGAGCGTGCATTTCACATGGCGTTTGTAAAATTTGTTGCACACATAGGAAATAACGCAACAAAATTTCAGTACCGTATGCTGCAAATTACTTTACAATCTCTGGCAAAAAGTATTTGATCAGTCACCACATGCACTGATCTGAACCCAAAATGATTTTTTTTTAATTAAACAATAATTTATACACAATACTTTTTATTCACTAAATTCTAAGTTGCTATGACCAGTGCCATGGCGCCGTCATCTGGACGCTCAGGTCCTGGCGGTGAACAGAGTCCACATGCCGCACAACATGTCATCTGCTACGGATAGCATTTCTAAAGTTATCTGCATGCGAGAGCTTGGTCAGTTGCAACCATTAGCTCTAGTGCCAATTCGAAGACTGCCCGGAACATGGCGTTTATAACCTGGTCATGTGACTTCCAGTCATTTCCGGGTCTTTCGTGCGCTTTTTCTCCTCTTACCGTTTGCAGTGCCATCTATTGCTAGATGTGCTGACTACGGTTGTGCTCGTGATTAGTGTCGTTTGGAGGGCAGACGGTCACAAAAGGCCTTTCGATCCTAAGATCATCGTCAGTAATGAAACTTTATTTGCAATACTAAACACATTCACTAACATAGGCAAAACAATCAAAAACATCAGCAAAACGTTCCGGCATCAAGATACCGGGCGCGAACTGTAGTGACCGGAGATTGGGCATGTGATATGAAAAAATATTATGCGTGCACCACACCGGAGATAAAATTCTCGCATCGTTGTAGCAGAAGCGATGAAAATTAGTTACCTTAGTCCACTGACAGTTGCAGAAGGGTTAAAAACAATCTCTGCTCCATTAATTCCATACATCATCCAGTTTTGTGGATGATGGCGGCCATAACAAATATTGACCCCAATTTTGCCAAAAGGAGTGACAAACACTGGATGGCCCAAAGTACTTTCCATGTAATAAGTAGACTAGAAAAATAGACTTTTAGTCACTGCATGGTGCTGTCCCATTCTTATTCTTGTAAATACTTACTTCATTGAAGTCACCAACACGAGGGATGTGGTTTTTTCTCGTTTTTCCCAGAATTTTGCCACTATTTGAAATCACAACTAAAAAATAGCAATTGTTTCGATCTGTTCAAATTTTGAATTATTTTCAACATCCGTTATTACCTGCAGTGTTCCAAAGTACATCACCGTGATCTCTTTCCAAGATCGGGTTAATTATTACCATATTATACTGCTTCGCTAACTGTTAAATCAACAAGAAATGCTTGAAATGTTTTCTTTGTTCGTTTCGATTTATTTCTACCTCTTGACAAAACATTGTTGTCACGCCGTCTTCTGCCGACTCCGCAAACTCGCACCAGGGCAATTTTTCTCTGGTACAAAATGCGAACGGCATGTCTAAATTAAATAAAAATCAGCACAAAACAATTTTTTTTTTATAAAAATAAATTAAATAATAAAAAAAAAAAAACCCACGCCAAACTTCCTGAAAACAAATAACGTTGACGTCACAAAGCGCCGCGGCGTAAACCAAATCTCTGACGCGATCGTGAATAGCCGCGCGCTGATCTCCAACAGGACTCGTTGTGGGAAGCACAATCCGGTTTTGAATGAGGCCAACTCGCACGATTTTAGCCGATCTTAATTCCTCGCCGTCAGCCGTAAACATATAACCTTTGATATCGAAATTTTTCTCCGATGCCAATTTTTCGGCTCGCGCGTCGATTGATAACGAACTGAGGGAAAAAAATCATTAAAACTTTGATATTAGAAATAAAAATGAAACAAAAATGAATCTTACGGTAATTCTTTGCCGTATAAAAGTTTTTTTACGTAATAAAGTTCGTCCGACGGTATGTTTTTGTCTAAACAATTCTCCAAACTCTCGAGCTCAAAATTCGACATCTTGTGGGCGTTGGTGGAAGGATCGAAACCACTTGGAAGTCAACTGAAAGAAAACGTTGGAATGAGAATCGGGGACAGCGAAGCTTATCTGAAATTAAAAGCTTGAGGCAAGAAAGATGGTTTGACCCTGACCTAAAATCAGAAAAAATACAGTAAAATAATAAAAAAATTAGGGTTTAAAGTTTAGATTGGATAGTTACGCTAGTCGCCGCCAGGTTGGGTTGAAGTAGGCTGGTCGGAGTATGCATTCCTATACTTTCGCAAATGTTGCTCATCTTGGGTTCATTAAATAAATTTATAAATAAATTTGCTTTGAAATGTTGGTGGAATTTAGGTTGTGGGTTCAGGCAGGAAAACAAAGTGAACGACTGTTTTTATTGGTCAATAAAGATTATTTGTTTAGATTGTTTGATAACATTATCTTGTGAAAATTAAAGCTGATTTTAGTATTTTAGCATTTTAATAGCTTTTTTTCCTTCTTTTTTTTTGTTCTAATTTTATTTATTATGTATTAAATATACAAAAATAAATAAAAACGGGAAAAACAAGTTCTTAGTAGTTTCTAGTTTTCTCGCTAGACATCGCTCTACAGTCTTGTCACCGTTTTGAGGCTGCATGTTATATTCCGTTTCCTGTTTCTGGCTCATACTCGTTGACACGCGTTTGCCCTTTTTGGTTTAAACTATTTGGTTCGTATTCTCATCGTTATTATTAATATTATTGATTACTACTAAATCGGAAAACGTTTTCTAAGATTCCGATCACTTACTTTACTGATACTCAGCAAATTTAAATTAATCTCGCAAAATTGTGAACTTGCTTTTAGGCCTATCGAATTTCGCCAGCATTATAATGCAGATCTTCGTCAAGACACTTACGGGTAAAACAATTACCTTGGAGGTTGAGCCGTCGGACACAATTGAAAATGTGAAAGCCAAAATCCAGGACAAGGAAGGTGCGGTCAAGAATTAATATTATTTTAATTTTTTCTAATTAAAATTGAATTTTAGGAATTCCGCCCGATCAGCAACGATTGATTTTCGCTGGAAAACAGCTTGAAGATGGAAGAACTTTATCCGATTATAACATTCAAAAAGGTTTATTATTATTATTTTAATATTTAAAAACATATTTTAATTTTTTTTGTATTTTAGAATCAACTTTGCATTTGGTTTTGCGTCTGCGTGGTGGGGTAATTGAGCCCAGTCTCCGTATTTTGGCCGAGAAGTACAATTGCGATAAGATGATTTGCCGAAAGTGGGTTGAATGAATCATTGATGCGAAGGGATTTTATTAATTAATAATTTACTGCCTAGATGCTACGCTCGTCTTCATCCACGTGCCACCAATTGCCGTAAGACGAAATGCGGTCATACCAACAATTTGCGCCCGAAAAAGAAGTTGAAGAAGTAAACTAGATGGATGTAAACGCAAATGGCTTTCATGTATTCGAAAAGCATGAATAAACTATTAAAAAATGTTTAAAAAAATCTGAATTTTTCAATGTTTTTAATCAATTTTAAGTTGCAAAATATACGAAATCGAGACATACTTGCGACAAATTGGTAAGTTTATCGAGAAAAACGAAGAAATGCAGTTTAAATTAATATAATTTTTTGTGTTTATCATAAATTGCGAAGATATGGTTGCCTAGTAACGGGTCGTGAGCGAATTACTGCCTAGCAACCGCGTGTCGGTGCTTGTTTGTAAAAAAAATTCAATATTTCCACACATCGAAATGCGGAAAGAAAGAAAAAGCCGAGATAATATTTTTGCAATTTATTTCCAAATTCCACGAATCTGGAAGAAAAGAATTACAATAGACCGGCGAATTTGATAATTTCAGCCATTTTCAACAGGAACTCGTTTAATGATATAATAATCAATAATATATTCTCGCTTTAACTACCTCTCGTTTCTGGCCAATTGCATTGGATAAAAGGTCTAAGATTGCATTGATTAGGACTTGAGCTTAAGAGCAGAGTGTGATGTACAAATAATGTCATAAATATAATCTAGTGTGCATTTCGTAATAATTGATTGATTTACAGATAAACTAAAGCCTAGGATTCCTCCTATTCCTAGATTTGCCTTTCTACACTCTCTAACCCCTTGAGCCCATCTGCTTTGCATTGTTTCGTTGATAATAAATATTTATTTGTATAATTAATTCATCTATTTGTTTGTTTATTTATTGTAGATTTTGCATTGATGGTTGCGTGTTGGTTGTTCGTTGCGACCACGTGGCTGTCGTTCAGTGAGCAAGTTATGGCATGAGGGCGAAGAGGCACTTGGGCAGAGACCGCACGTCCGTCTTCGCTAAGGGGGTCGACGAAGCAAAAGCTGCACTAGGATCATGAACACAAACAAGCTGCCGCTTAGAGGTTCGGCCACAGCTTTGGCTCCTTGGAATTTGTGTGCGTGCACATCGACAGTAGCTTGTTTAAGGATAGACATGGCTACATGGTTGTGGACCGCGGGATCACGTCGGTTGATCATGCGGGTAATGTTTTGCAGTGGACCCGCGCAGATTTCCTGCAAAGGAAATTTGGAAATTGAAATTTGGATGGGTAGTTTTGGGGTTGTTTGCAGGGAGAGTGTTTAATTGGTCAAAATTTGTCAAAATTTGTCAAAATTTGTCAAAATTTGTCAAAATTTGTCAAAATTTGTCAAAATTTGTCAAAA
>JAQIXU010000390.1:0-37113 GCA_034701245.1 Strigamia transsilvanica | reverse complement strand
TTTCAAACTCGTTTTATCACATTCCAAACAATTTTAAACTCGTTTTATCACATTCCAAACAATTTTAAACTCGTTTTATCACATTCGAAACAATTTTAAACTCGTTTTATCACATTCAAAGCAATTTTAAACTCGTTTTATTACATTCAAAGTAATTTTAAACTCGTTTTATCACATTTCCAACAATTTTAAACTCGTTTTATCACATTCCCAACCCTTTTAAACTCGTTTTATCACATTCCAAACAATTTTAAACTCGTTTTATAACATTCCAAACAATTTTAAACTCGTTTTTACCATATTCCAAACAATTCTAAACTCGTTTTACCATTTTCAAACAATTTTAAACTCGTCTTATCGTTTTAAATGCCTTTTCATACCGTTTTCAAACCATTTTAAACTCGTCTTATCGTTTTAAATGCCTTTTCATGCCGTTTTCAAGCAATTTTAAGCTCGTTTTAAACATTTTGAATTAATTTCCGGACTTTTAGCCCACAGAGTAATGCAGCACGATTTCTCGCCATCCCCTTGAAATTGGTTAAACAACAAGAAAAGGGAAAATTTGCACGTGTTAGCAAATAGTCACCGCCGCCACAGATTAACCCAATAACCGGTCGCAGGCAAAGTGCTGCATTAGCGGCTCGGTTAATTACCCTTAGAGGAAGCGAGGAAATTACGAGCCACCGATGTCTGCGCCAACAAAACTGATCAAAATTTACAAGTGCAAACTGTAAACAAAACCCAACGAAACGGGTGCACAACGTCTACATTTATTTCTCTTTTTAAATCGAATTTCCTCTTTTTTTCCTTTAGTTTATCTCATCTTCGTTTTATATTCCGTCCATGGTTTGTAGTCATGTTTTTATTTTTATTCCCTAATGTCCGAGAGGGGCTGGGGCTAAACTCGTCAACAGAGAAAAATAGAAAAATGTTTTCCTAATAAGACGAGAAGGAAGAAAAATGTCGCACTGCAGTTTATGTGTGGGTGGATGTGGATCCACTGGTGGAACCCCACTTTAAACTTTATGACTCGAGTCTTATCTCTGGTCTACATTGCCTTCACAGGTCTCATCTAAATCCATCACAAAATCAAGTCATGTGACGAGCTAGGTTCAATTTGTCGACGCCATTTTGTTGAACAAGAGCAAGGGCGGATCTGGAAGGGCCTTGGGGGCCATGGCTACTCTCACCCGTTGATCAATGGAAAAATTTCATTTTTAAGAGCAAAATTTTATTTTTTTAGAGCAAAATTTCATTTCTAAGAGCAAAATTTCATTTTTAAGGGCAAAATTTCATTTTTAAGAGCAAAATTTCATTTTTATGGGCAAAATTTCATTTTTAAAACCAAAATTTCATTTTTAAGACCAAAATTTCATTTTTTTTAAAGCCAAAAATTCGTTTTTAGGACCGATAGTTGATTCTTTGGACCAAACACTCATTTTTTGGACCAAAAAAGTAATCGAAACCCACACGTAACACAAAAAAAATAATTATTTTTTTAAAATTTTAACTTTAAAATAACATTATTGAAAAAGATATTAAAATTTTTCTTTGATCTTCTTCATCGAATAACAATTTTTTTTTTAGAAATGTAAACATCAATAGTTTATTCAACCTGTGTTAATCCCAACATTTTTTTTTTTTCAATTTCAAATTTCCTGGCACCTTATTCAAATTCTTGTTTTTCAATTTTTTTATTTTCATTGAATTTTTTAATCATCGCTTCCACCCAACCAAAAAGCATTTTAATTACATTTTTTTAAGGTAAAGAAAAAAATTTAATCCACAAACAACTGTTTGCTTCTTTCATTGCTGGAATTTTCTGTTTTCTATATATTCCAAAAAATGAATTTTTTCCCACTTATTTCTAAAGATCTAATTTAATTTTCTTTCCTTTAAGCCCTCAAGTGATGTTTACTCCCTGAAGAATTGTAGGTTCTCCCCCCCCCCCCCCCAGGTGACAATTTCCCAACAATGTTTTCCTTTTCTCTTTCAACCTAAGGCTCTCTTGTTGAATTTACTCACAGCAACAATACTTTCCTTTTACCTCCTAAGGACATTTTCTTTCCCATTTTATCTCTCTAGGGATTTGTTCTTCCTCATTATTTTTTATTCTTCCTAGAATGGCTTGTTCTAATGGTACAATCTAGATTGCATGAAAACCAGGAAAGCAGCGGCTGCATTCGAAAAGCATTTTTAAATTTGCAATTAAACTTGTTTGTTGTGCAAATATTGCGCAAATGCCCACTGTGATTGTGATATTCTAGTTTAAATATTACAACTACATATTCAACTGAAGATTCTGCAATAGTCGCAATATGTCGCTGTCAAGCAAATGTGATTGCCACATTGCATTCAATGTACACCCATACCTTGCTTTACAGCCGCGATACGTTCCTGGAAAGTCGGCCACAAAGCGAAATGCCATTCCCCTGATTCGTTAGGGAATTTCCTGACTTTTTGGCCGTATATCAAAAATGTTAAGCCGTAAATCGAATTTTAGCCATAATGGCACAAGGCCGTTATGGCGAAATGCCATATAAAGAGCGGCCACAAAGCGAGGTATGAGTGTAGTTTGATTGTTAATGACAATGACAAATACAATACGCTCTGTTTTCCATAGGACTTTCGATCGTTTCCGGTCATCTTCAGTGGGTTCCCATTGCATTCATATTCACTTTGAAGATAATCGCACAGGGCTAAAGACAACCATCAGTCATGCAACACGAATATGGATGTGGCATCAGATCGATATAGAACGTCTGTCCAAAATCTACATAGACTTTATACTCCTACTCCAGCTAGATTGTATGAAGAACTTCTATATACTGTTCAGTGTCTCAGTAAAGTATTTTCATCAAACTGGTCATCCTATTGAAAAATGAGAAGAGACCAAAGTGGTTCACAAGCTTGGAGGGTTTATGCGTCATATTATCGTGATGTAGATGCAATATAAAAAGTCGACAGTATATATCTGAAAAGTGATATTGCATAGATAGAAATTCAATGGATTTCTGTGGATTATATATCTGTGCAAGGTAGATGTCAATATTGATTCTTCACAGATGTCTACATAAATTCTACAGAGAATCCCTAGTTTATTTATATCGCAGCGATGTAGACATAGCGCCTTTCTATTATCTCATTCATATAAAATCTAACTCATTGTGCTGTTTGGGTATGTTTAAACTGCTGTTTAGTCTAAGTAGTGTACCGGCTCAGCATAGAATCCTCCATCCATATCATTTTCTCTTTAACAAATATGAGGTCTATCAGCAATTCTTTTTGTGCTCCCCGTCTTTCATTGTTTTGAGTAGTCTGTGAAATTTGGGCACAGAAATGCGCCCTTTGAAATTTGGCGCCCTGTGCGCTTGCACAGCTTGATCCTATCTTGAGCCGGTTCGGGTACTGTGGGTACTGCCGAACAGCGGCAAATCTAGGTTTTTCGGGGCCTAGGGCTTATTGAAGCCCAACGGGGCTCCACTTACTATAAATATACTACAAGTATACTATAAATTATCATTATTATTATATTATTAATATTAACTATTTTTTACTATACGACAAGTGCTCATTGTTAATGAAAAAGTATTAAAAATGTATGATAATAATTCAATTTTTGTGGGCCCTTGACACTTGGTGGCCCACGGCTTAAACCCTATTAGTCCCTATGTAGATCCGCCCCTGCTGCTAGTACATCACTGTGCAGCTAGTGTTCTGTGAGGCAACTTTTAAAAACTAACTTTGCATGCACACCAAGAATTGAAAAGATAAACCCAAAAAACAGTTGGAGTTAGGGAGCAGATGTTTTTGTCACAGAAACTCTACCTTAAATCAAACAAGGATGAAAAACCTCAGCGATTCCCAAGAGGTCATCCATCAAACACTGCCCAGGCTCAATTCTGTTTAACCAGACAGAAACAGGTGATTTACATGGTAAGCAGTTCCTATCAATGTCACATACTACTTTCATTGAAGAGATGAAGACATGAAGAAAAATGCTGTGTAAGCATTTACTAACAAAAGAATTTGCAAAAGGACCCTGAATTTTTAATATCACTTAATGCAAAAGTCGCTTTTAAGCCATACTCTCAACAGAAAGCGGCAACAATCTTTTGGACCGTGATTGTACCTTGGATTCATTATACACTCAACCCTCGGTATACGGCCGCTCTTTATCCTACTTTTCGTCATAAAGGCCTTGTGCCATTACGGCTAAATTTTTATTTACGGCCTAATATTTTCGATATACGGCCAAAAATTGGGAAATTCCATAACGTTATACAGCATTTCGCTTTACAGCCAACTTTTCCGGAACCTATCTAAGCTGTAAAGCAAGGGTTGAGTGTACCGGAGACTTTTGTCTTCTTCAACCATTTTGATTGTTATTGTCAATTCTTTTCTACTTTGCTGAAGGATCAATTTCCTTAAGGCTGTGATTCACACTTGCAACAAAAGTACAAAGAAGTTCGCTCGCTTGCTTTATGCAACTTGAAGTTTAAAGTTGCAACACCTTAACCAATTTGCTTAAATTTTATTCCAATATGAAAAAACATGGACCTAACAAGTGAATATTTTTATTTTAGCATTTTACTTGACTTCCCATCAGGCTTTATTGGTGCTCAGCATACAAACTGAACACTTTTATGCCATTCAATGCACCAATTAATTACTTTAAAAGCATCTAAATGATGCAGCAACACATTCAAATAGTTTAACTATATAATTAGTGACTTAACTAAATCCAGCTAATAACTGCATTAATAATAACAGCAAACAATTATTTGTACCATCTCAATTGTTTCATTAAAGCAGCATTTTAGAAAAGCAAACTTTCACATGTAAATTACTGCAATTATTAAGCCAACATGACGATAGTACCTTCAAAAACAACACTGCCTTCCTTTGTTTTGTGACAAAATTACTCTGGCCTGAAGACACTAACCATTTTCATGGCACTAGAGCAGCATGACATTTCCATTAGCCCTGCAAACTCTTGACAATTTTGCTCTGAATTTCAAATGATTTATTTCAGAACAATGCATGGTAATTCCATCAAATAAAACATCACGTTTCCTTGGAGGAGGATAATTATTTATTTACATGTTTTTCCATAATTTTTCGCTCGTATTGATCGTTTGCCTAATTGAATGGCAGGACCTCTTTGTATCTCTATTGCCTGCAATGGGAGACCACGGCTATTGGCTATTCTATTCCAAGAAAGTAAACTACCAACAATCTTTCAGACTGATTTTCCTTTCAATTCCTTTCTCCATCTAAGAAGTTTCTTTGACTAAAAGCTTTCTCAATCTACTTTCAACTTGTGTTTTTCCATTTTCCCAACTTTAGCAAATCGTCTCAAGCCTTTAGCTATGACACTGATCAAGCAAAGTAGCAAATGCATCTTTACGTAGCCTGCATGACATCTTCCATTCAGCTGTGCGAACTCAAAACTTTTCCAGGCAGCTTGTCCATACATAATGAAAAACCTATGCATTTCATTCTGTCCTGAAACATCATCCTTAAACTCTTGGAGGAGAAATGACAATCCATAATTCTCCTTTTATGTTTATTGATTGCATGTCATTGTGTAGGTTTCAGATTAAATCAAGATCTTGTATGGGTATTGACATTCTGATAATGGAAAGTCAATATTTTAACTATTCATCTAAATGCAATTAAATTTCTTTTCATAATCAAAAACAATTAACTACTATACTGTATTTAGAAAAACTCACTAATTTGTCTTGCAAATCAAGTAGGTGAGCCCTAATGTTATCTAATGCATTCCCAGAGATACTGTATTGATATTGCCAAGACTCTTCCAGGACTTGCTGGGCTGTATAGTTGGTCCATGGAGGGTCCAGCCGGGAGTGCACTTTCTTTTGCCTAGACCAGAGGTTCCCAATCTTTTTAAGATGGTGTACCTGTTACTAGAGTACAATATGGTGACGCGTACCAGTAGGTCAATATTTTTGGGAAAACTAGTCGGATATGACACAAACTGTAGTTTGTACGCATACCATAGGTTGAGAACCTCTGGCCCAGACAAATACTGATTGGGCTTGAGCCCCAGCAGTTCTGTCCGAACCACAAAGCTGTCTGGATGGTGCAATTTGTTGACCACAGCTTCCATTGCACTTACCAATTTCTTTAAATCGCAATTTGCAAAAATGTATTTTCCCCTGTATGCAATTGGAGAATATTTAAAACTAGTCTTTGACCGATACCAGCCACATGATGGTTTTGATGTTTTTGCAATGTTTGGGATGTAACTTGTAATTTGCTTCCAAAATGTGTAAAACGTTTCATTTATCACTTTTAAAACGTCACAAAAACGTCAAAAAACCATACGGGAACAGATGCAGATGAGACAGCATGAATGGGCAAAAGACAATACACCCAACCCTCGCTATACGGCCGCTCTTTATAAGGCATTTCGCTATAATGGCCTTAGGGAAGTATGGCACTTTATGGATTTACGGTCCACAATGTTTGTTATACGGCCAAAAAGTCGGAAAAATCCCGTGTACATTCCCCTGATTCGTTGTACGGCTTTTCGCTTTACAGCCAACTTTTCCGAAACGTATCTAGGCCGTAAAGCGAGGGTTGGGTGTACTGCGTCTGTTTACGCGACAATGGTAATTAGTGTGATGTTGATTTGGCATTGCTCCTATTGAAGAACGATTCAAACGGTTACCCCCCCCCCCCCCCATGGGATAGACTGGGTACACAAGCAGTTGAACAAATCAAGAAAACTAGGTTAAACTCCTTGCCTGGACTTCTGGTGTGGTCATTCTCTCCAAATTAGTGGACTGCAGTAAGTTGTGCCCATAGTGGGATAGTAAACTTACCCTGTTACTAACTAAAAATGTTCAAAAGAAAATCTTCTTACCTATGAAAGAAAGAAAAAAAAAAACATTAATTATAAATGCCAAATTTCCACTAACTTAAATTAGATCAAATTTAATTTCAAAGCAAGCATAAAACCATTCTGGCAAATAATTTCCCCTGACATCAGATTTAAACAAATTGCACTTCTCTTTCCCCCCTCACACTGTGTTGCCTCAAGTGGCATTAAAAATGTATGGCAAACCCTAAGTTCACCCAAGTAAAAACACGGTTCCCCCATTTTTTAAAAACTTGTTCTATTTATCAATCCAGATTCCCCACATTATTTTTTAATACAATTCCTTTCATGATTTTGCCTGTGCTTTATCTTTCCCTTATCCCCAGACCCCAGTCGTGAGCCTTCACTTCAACATTATGCTCTTTTCTCCTGCAACCATCTGCTCTTGTTTACCTTCTTGAAATCCTTCTTTTTGCACTTGTGCCATTTCCACCCCATTTTTTTCCAATTTTTTTTCCAAAGCCCTCACGCTTTTAAACTGGATCCAAAATAAAATCTCCTAGTGAGACCCCTGGTTCAAGTCATTGTGCGGTGCCCACTCTGCTCGGTTCAAACATGGCCCAAGTGGATTTATCGGAAGCAGCTGCAGACAATCATCCTGGAGCTGAGAAAAAAATAGAATGGCAGGCCCCCTACCTATTTCAAATTACTTTTATTAAATAAAGACAATTCCAAACTTGATTTAATTCAATTGGATCCTCAAGTCCACAGTTCTGATTTAATTGAGCCTTTACCTTCTGTGCCCCAACTACAATCATTAGGAAAGTTTCACTGGGATCTTTACGTAAAGACAGTAGACAGTAGAGATTTAGCGTTTTGTTCCCAACTAAAAACACAAACACAAACCCAAACGGGAAGTTAAAAAGTTTACGTAAAAAGAAAAATTGTGTTCGGTATTACGTTTTGAGTTTGCGATTTCAAAAGACATAACCCACAGCTCAAATCCCAAAAATCTGTGAGAAATGGATCTCAGAATTTATTCTGGAATTAAATTGATTCCAAAATGGCAACAGGTGACTATTAGTACATAAATATATGAAAACGTCCAAAGTTATATCTCATCCACATTGCTGTCCATTTTGTTCGTCGACGTGCTCGTACCACTTAGACTGTAGGACAAAATGGCGCCCAAAATCCTAACAATCACACGTCTACCGCACATGCGCAAGCTTTGTGTCGTAACCAAAGTGCAATACTTAATCACAATTGTTTTGAGTGCTTGTCATCACATAATGAAATTTTGGGTTTGTGTCTTGATTTGTGTTTGTGTTTTTAGTTGGGAAAAAACGCTTTGTTTAAACTTCAATTTCCCAATGTAAATTTGGTGGCATTTGATCCGGTCAGTTTAAAGAAGTATTAAGTCTTACTTTCTGTATTAAGTTAATACAGAACACTGTCACATATACAGTATGTGGTTTACCCAAGGGCGGATCCACATAGGGATTAATAGGGCTTAAGTCCTGGGCCCCCAAGTGTCAAGGGCCCACAAAAATTGAATTATTATCGTAAATATATTTCAACTCTGATTTTGATGTTATTAAAAATAAATTTTAAACCGCAATTTAAAGATTCTTAATCTAACAAAAAATGGGGCCCCATTGGACTTCAATATGCCCTGGGCCCCGCATTACCATCCGTTATTGAAATGAGTTTCTAAATTTATTCCAGTTCAACACTCTTTATCAAACAGGTTTTGTTTAAATGATTCTACTGTTTGATTCCTTCAATTTCATGTTGAAATTGACCCAAAGTTTTTATTTTATTGATTTATGAAAATGTAATTTTTTTTGCTTCAACACGACAAGTTTTTTATGTTCCATCATCAAGAGAGTTTCTTGAGGGAGATAAAATTAATTTCCCTCCACTGAACAATAGTTCCACTAGTGAACTTAAAATCAAAATGGTACTATATTTATATATTTTTTTATTGTAGTGTATAAAATGTAGTGTAAACTACTCCGCCCTCTCAGTTGTCAGTAGACATTAGCTGACAGGCCAGTGCTGACCAAAGGTTGACTTGCAGCAGCCTTTGGAATTGAAACTCCGCCCAAAAGCCCAAAACGCATCAGCTCATCGCCAAATCTTGTCAGCTCCAATGCGACGAAAAGGAACAGTGGTAATTCCAATGCCAATTACAAACTTAACACGTGCAGTCATCTTGAACATAAAATAAATAAACCAAACTTTAAAACTTCGATTTCAAATGCTTATATAACTTTTTTAGATTTAATGTAGTTTGATTGTTAACTCGCTGCCACTGACTACATTTACATGGTCGCAGTGCAAATTTCAATGCGCAAAAGACCAAAAGAGAACAATCCCATTTCACTGACAAAGTCTGCTTCAAGTGTTTTATTTGTTGTTCTTGTTTTGTGGTGTTAAAAAATACAAAAACAAAGACACAAACACCAAACTTTCTGAATGCAGTCAATGTTGTGTGTTGGTAAATCCAGCTGAAGATTCTCTCGTGGACCTATATAATTTTAAACTTTGTTCAGTTTGTGCATCGACTTCAAAATGAGGCGGCAGTAAACATGTAAAGATGTCATGTCGGTATGTACATTAACAAACTTTTAATGGGAAATAAATTTTGCCAAATGTGTAAAGTTGGTTTTGAAAAGCCTAAGACGAAAACGTCATTAAAAATCTTGGTTTTTTAACCAAACGCTGAGTGTTTAGCATCTGTTTGTGGTGAATTGCAATTTTACATGTAATCCCACATTAATTCCCACCTAAACCTTTAACAATGACGCAGCAATTTAAAGATAATGGATGTGCATTATTTATCACACTATTCCTCCTTGAGTGGGTCGTATATTTTCCAAAAGCCAAAACCACACGCAATGGCAAATTTACACGAATTTTAGCTTGTAAAAACCGCACTTTTTAAACTTGCCACAAGACTGCGTTTTCCGGTCACCGCAAACATTTCTTTCCCTTTTAGTTGGCAAACATGACTTTACTTCCGTCGTCGTTGTCGTGCCCGAAACAAACACTCCCATCAAGCGAGCCGACATTCAAGCAAAAATCCTCGCAGTCTTGACAAAGTTACTTTTTGTAGTAACTTTCAAGAAAGTTTCCTTTTCAATATTAGAGAGTTTGCGGACATGCCTTTTTCCATATAAATGGCCATCCTTATCACCTTATAGCGTCATAAGCATAAGGAAAATGGATTTTTATGAGAGTATCTTATAAAATAAGGCAGCCAATCAGATGTCGTTTCCTTATAATTTCTCAAAATGGCTGCCAACAATTTTTTCTCCACCTCACAACTTTGCTTCACCAATTAGCTTGTTATCAACATTAGAATTGGTAAAATCAAGTAGGGTTTACCAAACCACTACTTTTGTTGGCTATATGAGTGCAATATTATTGAAATACAATGCTTCAAAGCCTTTAACATTGGGTATCGTCTTGTGGACAGATCCCACAAGACTTCCAGTCTTACTCTAACAAACTTCGCACATGCTGCACATGTGATCAAAATTACTATTTTAAGAACATAACATAAGGTTATAAGGAAACTTGCCGCAACCAAGTTAATAATCTCATAAGGTCTTATAAGGTCATAAGGATGGCCATTCATAAGGAAAAGGGCATGTCCACAAACTCTCTAATAACTCGTTACCGCAAAGCTTCTTCAATGCGGGAGTCACTAGCCGGGAGTCGAACCCAGATCCTCCGCACACCGTACGGGTGCTTTACCGTTAATCTACCGGAGACTCCAACAGAATCACAGAACCAAAACGTAGTTCACAAAGGTGCGGTTAACGTTATTTAATAATAGAGAAATTCAATGGTATAACCCCGCCTAAATTTCTTCGGTTGGAAAAACCGAAATGGTTTGGACTCCGAGGAAATCAGGTGCAAATCCAGCAGCTCAGGTGCAAATGTAGCAACTTTGGTAGAATTATTCATTACATTATGGAAAATTCTTTTTAACCATTTCGCCATTAACCCTATAGAAGTCTCCGTAATTGAGACGATTTATCATTAACCAGTTAACTTTATTACCCATCAGCATAAAACAATCCAGAAAGAGAAAGTTCATAGCGGGTTATGTATTGCACCGTTTCCCTCTAGTCTCTCAAACTCTAAATTCTAAAACCTAAATTCCTCCATGATTAATTATGGCGGCACGAGAAATTTAATAAATTACAAATTTCAACTTTCCCCATCTATTCTATTCTTTTTTTTCTTTCTCCAGAAATATTTACACATTTTAGACATTTTTTCATCCTAAATGTTAATTTATTTCGAAGATTTAGCAACAGCGAAGTCGTCTTTATTTACGATTAAATTTCCTAATCCGTGCCAGCCAATTTGGCCTCCGCCGCTGCACTAAATCACGTGACGCGGCGAGGGCCGTCCGACGTCCGCGCAGTGTCATCATTCGCGTTAAAACATCAATTTACCATTTGTCCGTCCATCGTGTTGCATGACATCATTTCCGGGCAAAATGCGGACAGTGAGAAGGCAAAGAATAAGGTATAACATGACCTCGTGCTGATGCACACGTGACCATCCCACTTTATTAAGGCGAAACATCAAAACTCACAACTCATCCCGGACCTTAGTGAACCCTGGTCAAACTGCTCGTTCCTTCATTCCAATATCTCTTATCGAGAACTTTTGCTCCCTTCAATCTTTTTTTGCTTTTCTTGAAATATTAAAGTTGAAAAGGCCAAAGATAGAGATTTATGGTCACCCATCATGATCGGCAATAACCGCCTGCCAAGCTCATCCCCAGTCTCTTTTTTCACTGTAATTAACGTTAACCTTCACATAGTTATGACTGGTTAACGCACACTGTCGGTCTTATTGTCTACTTTTCAGAAATCCATCTGCGCATGTGCAAAATCTTAGTTTTCCAAGTGCAATCGCATTTTTCCTGGCATGAACACTCGATTTTGTTGCAGTCACCGTAGTGAGACTACTCTGAGGCAAGAGTTTTCCAATACGGATTTCAGCAGCGGGTTCACTGCGTAATTGCGATACAAGCCCCGCTCAGTCGCATCCAAATGACCTGTCTCAATTTCGTCTCGCGTCCAGTTGATTTTCAAGTGTTCTGCTCCTTTTTTGACCGACACTATCCAGAAACCAGTACACCCTGCTTACGACATTGTCACATATTTCTGTTCCCATGCAAAGATCCGCCCGACTCGCCGGTTTAAGTCCGAAGTAAATGACCACCTGTCGATTTACATCTCCAGATGCGTTGCTTCACAGGATTCAAAACCCGTGAAACCATATTCTCCTGCTCTGCCTCTTCAACTGCACACTCCATTAGCCAACACTTACACACACATGTCAACATTATGACTAATTCTGAAACCTTTTTCCATTAGTCTCATGGAGTGCATAAATAAATAAATAAATAAATAAATAAATAAATAAATAAATCATGACACAGTTTCGAAAACACAAATATTTACACTACTGCAAATTGAAATGCACAAAACACCCAAAATCTTAATTTTCCATTTTTCCTTTGCCATGAAAATAAAAAATACAGAATTGTTGACGTTAGATGGCGTTGCCTTAGTAGTGATGACATACAGGGCCGGTTTAGGTATTGCGGGGCCCCTAAGCACAAATTTACTCCTTTGTTCTATGGGGTTAAAATGTAAGCCCGTTTTTGTTCGCTAGTTCAAACTTTTACCACAGGGGTGCAATGATTAGGCGGTCCATGATTAGAACAGTTTAGTAGTACACATACTACTAAAAACATGTTTTTTGGGATTATTAGACAATCTGGTTGTAAAAATGACCAACCAGCATTCCCTACTTCCTTGCAACTTTTTAGACCCAAACAAAATACATTTTAGACCGGAAAATAGACTTGAGAGCCCAAAATTAGACTTTTGGACCAATAAGCGTCTATCTTTTACACACAAAAACTGCTATTTTACGTGTACAAATGGACTTTTACACACAAAAACTGCAATTTTATATGTAAAATTAACAGAATACTTAAGTCGCCTAATTTTTCCTGGGGCCCCCAATGGGTGGGGCCCCTATGAAACCGCTTATTCAGCTTATACATAAATCCGGCCCTGATGACATAATAATGATACGTTTGTATTGTTGTATATTTCGATATCAAAATCAACATGGAATAGCCTTACGACTTTGTTTTCACTTTTCTGGAAAGCTGTGCACATGTAAACACACACACAGATGCTCGTGTTAATTAACATTAAAAAAAAACGAGTACGCCATCGATCGACCCGGAAGTGAAGCATTAAATCACTTCCTTCACCTTGACTGCTCACCAAAAGCCGATTTTTATCTGAATTGAACATCGATACAAGTTGCCAACCCCGAGTCCCCGACTGGCACATTTCGTTTAACCTCTACCTTAGTGCCCACCTTTAATAATCACAAGCGACTTACTTATTCATGACGCTAATTAAACAAAACGAGTTTCCCCGTCCAAACCTATCGGGAAAAGGGGAAACAAGAGTGACATCATCAGCTCGGGCTCGTAAATATGGCAAGCAATGGATGCTGTAATTAAACCGCCACTACTGACACCTGGTGCCGCCCAGAGGAACCAGCCAGGCTTAATGAACAAGTGTCTTAGCCGTCTAATTAACGTGCAAAACCCGATACGGACAGTATGCGAGCATCGTCGGTTTCAAATTTCATTTTCATTCCGCTCGCCAGCTGGCGTTAATGATAATATTGATAAAAATTTGGAGGAAAAAATCGATACAGCGAAGCAAATGAAAATGGTTTGCACGCAAATTGGTGGTTTTCATCTGTCAAGTGCGCATGCGTCCTCATCAAATTGCCCTCTATAATTTATCTGGGTGCAATCCGAGTACAGCAAAGTGTTAATTTTGCTGACGAGTTTTGTGTGTCGTCTGGCAGACGCGGCCGAAACAACAAATTCCATGTTTTGGATCTTTTCCAAACGTCTTTTAATCCTATCCTGCCATCAAACAATACTTTTATGATCTCCTCGATTTTTATTAAAGACAATAGAACAATATGTTCTTTTGTGTCACTAAATTCTGAGACTAAAGTTTTCTTTTTGTGCAGCAAACACGCTTTCATACCGAAGAAGGTCGACTCACTGCCGCGTGTTGCTTCGGCAGTGGCCATCGCTCGATTCTCGTACCTAGCGATTTGCAACGTTAGATGGTACTGAAATATTGTTGTTTTCTTTCATTTGTGTTGAACCATTCTGTTCTTTATATTTAATTTGGAATTAGAAAATCGTCTGCGCAGAATGAGATGCATAGTTCGAATTTAGCGTCAAGATACCGAGCGCACACTGTAGGGGTTGTTGACATAATCAGACATTTAATGTTCTTTATTAACCCCATGATCTGATGTTCACCCGGGTTAGGTTTTAGACTAATTACCCACGGATGTTCGGAGCGTATTGTCTACTACAAGAATAATATATTGCAGTATAAGTATTATCCCATAATTGGTGGTTTTAATTCCAATTTTTTGACGACGCATTTCACTGCTTAGCTCCAACAATCGTCACCGTTGATTGGAGTGGCACTAATCGAGTAATAATGATAATTCCACGTCATCTTTAAGAAATTAGGACATTCCATTATTTTTTTTTGGATTTTTATCTCAAAAATCCCTGAAAAAGAAAAAATAATTTAACTCTTTTTGCTCATATAATTTCATTTCATTTCCTGCACCAAAAACACCAATTTAGTCCAAATGACTTCCAAAACTCGGAATCATCATCCCATAAACATCAAACATTTTTCTTTTCCTTCTTATTTTTTTTTTATACCAATTTTATTATTCACATTTCTTTAGTTTCCCATCTAAGGATCCTCTATTGCATTTTCACCCCCTTGTGTTCAAAATCAACTCTTTCGGCTTGGTAAATGAGAAATAGGCCTAAACAGAGCGCGACACACCCTGGAAAATTAAGAGCAATGGCGCTCGCAAGCATTTTACGAGCGGAGCAATGAAAGCAAGCGCCCATAGATTTATTTTATCATCTTATGAAAGTAAAAACAGGGGGTCTATTTTCGATATCGAGATCGAGGCGAATGAAAATGGAAATGGGTCTTTTGGCTGCACCTCAAACTGCCACGGTCAAACGGAGGTCGCCATCTTGCGGTTTTCAACTAAAGCGCTCGACACGCGAATAATAACAGTGTGAGCATGCGGAATAGTTTGAGGAATTTTTCAATATGGCCAATCTTGTGGCGCGACCACTTAATTGCTTTTGCCGTCCCACACTCTTTCAATTTGCACTCGATGAATGCCCCACGAGATTGCAAAAATGTACATTTTTTTATTTTTATTTTTATTTTTATTTTCAACCAATCAATCAAGATTTCCTAAAGTTTTAAATCATTTTTTAAAGTTTTAAATCATTTTTTAAAGTTTTAAATCATTTTTTAAAGACTTAAATCATTTTTTAAAGATTTAAATTATTTTTTAAAGACTTGAATCATTTTTTAAAGATTTGAATCATTTTTTTTTTATGATTTGAAATTCAGAAATTTAAACTAGATATTAAAACGACTAGATTTCTCATAAAAATCGATACTGTATTCCGACATTGTTTATCCCTTACTTCTGACATTCATCTCTCACCTTTTCTCTCTCTCCCTCCGAGACCTCCTTACATCCACAGTCGCTGCAAAACCCATCAATATTTATCTCCGCTCTTGAATTTTAGAAATCCCCCACTTCTCAAATTTACCCCAAATTCCCCGCCCCCCCACCAACGGAATAAAAAAAAAAAAAAAAAAAAAACTCAGAGAAATCCTCCCCACAACCAATCCCTACTTTCCAGCACGGAATGCATAATAAAACGCCATCACGTTCACATTACCCATCTCCATAAACCTAACAATTCCCAACCTTAAACCTCATCTATAATGCCGTGTAAAAATGGCGGCGCGCACACTAAATCGCATTTATAGAAAATTCATTGGCGCCATTAAAATATCAACATTTCAATCTGTTTAAATGGCCACTTTGCATGCACAAATTGAATCATATGCGATGCAGAGAAGCATCGCCCTGCACGGGCGGTGCTTTTCAATATTTATTACTTAATTCACTTTATTTCAAAATCTAAAAAAAAAGGAAATATTAATTTTCCATTTATTTTTCAAATTTCAGACGATCAAATCAAGATGCTCTTTACGATTTAATTAAGTCACTTGGAAGATCAGCGCTGCAAATGCGGAACTTGAGACTTGACAATGTTGGCGGCACCCCTCAATACTTTTTTTTTAAATTTTTTTTTTTTTAAGTTTCGCCCCCTAGTTTTATTTTTCTGCCTCATTAGTAGTCGCATCAGGAGCTAGACGTCGCTGCAAGGAGAGATCGAATTTCTTCCAATGAAAAGAAGAGAATGAGATGCAAATTTCGTAGTCATCACTTTGTGTATTTTTTCCCTTCACTTTTTTTTTCTTATTTTTTTGACCTGTCACGAACATATCCAATCGATTTTTAAGTTTGTCGGTATTGAATATATTGAAATCGAGTGTTTCGCATCGATTTTGAGGTATTAAGACATTTAACCGGACGTCATTTAACCGGGGGGCACTTAAACGTGGACAAATAAGCGGAAAGACGTTTCACCGGTACGACATTTAACCGCTATGACATTTCACCGTCTGGAAATTAACCGGGAGTCAAATAACCGGTTAGGTTAGGTTTAGGTTTAAGTTTATTATTCACCCATACCTCGCTATACGGCCGGGATACGTTCCTGGAAAGTCGGCCATAAAACAAAATGTCGTATAACGTGCCGTTAAAAAGTCGGCCTGTTCATTTGACACCCGGTCAATTGACGTCCGGTTAAACGTCACCAAACCTTTTGAAAATATCAATTTCATGTTGAATAATATCAATTTTTAAATAAAACATCGAAAATTCCAAGTATTGATTTTGGAATATACACATCGAATTTCATACATTTTTATTTCATTTAATTTTTCTACGAACAAGCAAACCCGAATTTCAGAGCGGAGCAAATGAAAAGTTAATACCAGGATTACACCCTTCGTTAGCACGAGGATTAAAACGAAATAAAAATACAACTACATACATTCATTACGAAATGTTTGAAAACGTTTCTTCTCATCTTTAAATGAAATAATCCAATAAAAATTCCAAAGAGTTCCAAGTTAAATTATTGAACTGGAACTCTCAACTCAATAACTTAAAAACCGTGCTGCTCCTTCCCCCCTGCTTGGTGCTTAAAGTTGAACACATTGAAGCATTGCAGCAAAGCCAAATTACATTTTGGCATGGACAAAGCGATGGGTGCAATATCTGTTCACTATTGATCACATTCCTCCAAACAAAAGTCATTTCCATTTCCATACACACACACACAGATTCATCTGACCTCTCCACGACATTGTAATGCGCTAGCCAATCATATTCACTATTAATATTGCACATGTTCACTCGTGAGAAACACTCAGATTAATTGGACATAATTAATCTTCCTATAAGCATGCGTGGAATGCTCAGACGAAGCGCAATTAGTCGACACAGACTACTCTGCATCCATCAAGGAAGACACCTACACCTAATTTAAACAAAAAATTAACTCCCAGCACTTCCTGGATAAAGCCGTTAACATGTCTGTTGCCAAACTTACAACCACAAGAAAACCAAGCGGCGGCAGAATGGCTAGTTCACACAATTTAAAACTTCCATTTCAAATGCGTAGCTTGATTGTTAAGAACAAGTACAATATGCCCTGTTTTCTTTTAATTCCATAGGCCTTTCGACCGTTTCCGGTCATCTTCAGTGGTTTTCAATAAAACCTTCCTGTCCTAATCTCTCCCTTATATCTCTCTAGCAAATGTGCGTATTCGGTTGGTCGCGAAAGGACCTGGACTTTTTGCTATTATTTTTGCAAGCATGTATTTTCCTTGATCGCACCAATTTTGCACATTACGCAGACACATTTCGAACGATGTGCGAATGCAATTAGCACGTTTGACGACAACCGACCAGTCAAGCCCAAAGAGCGACAATTGCCGAAAGTGCGGATCCAAAGAAATACACTCTTTGATTTTGGGATATTTTGTGAACGTTTTTAGGACGTTTATCTGAACGCTCCTGCAACTTTTTTCCAGATCTTCCGCTCTTTTGCTGCTGCCTGTCTTCTTGTGGTTACGCCCATGGTTTTTTCAACTATTGTTTTCTTAGTTGTATTGCCCTAGTTCACACAACAAATCACTCTAGGCTTAACGTTGACTGAAAGTCTAAAATTGTGGATTAATGTAATCCCTTAATGCAGGGCTCGAAAACCGTTTTTCTGCCAAGGGCCACTTGGATATTTATAACATCATTCGCGGGCCATTATGTCACATTGGTCTAAAATTTAGACCATGTAGACGTCGTAATGACAATTATTGGCCTATAAAATGTCGACTTTTGGCCTAAAAATGTCGATTTGGGCAAAAAATTGACGGTTTTGCCCCGTTCTTGTAAATGAATTTTTTATTTTAGCGGTATTAAGCTTATTCTTAAGCCTAACATTGATAAAACACCCCACTAGCCTGTTCAGGCAAGAGATAATAAAGGCTGAAACCATTCCATTTCAAGAGTTGCAGTTGAAAATGTCAAACTGTTGAGATATTTACACACCTCCTCAAAAATATCCATAAGACATCCTACAGATACAGCGTGCTGTGTGAGCATCTTCTGTAACGACTGTTCCTGCTTTGCTGACTCGTCATTTTTCAGTTTGGACGTTCAAGTGTGACCTGTGGCCATCATCGTTAAGCTCCAAAGGCCGCCTCTTAGGAATTGCATACAAATAGAAGTATAGATGGCAAGTCTTCTTGGCAGGACCAGATCATTTCGTCACCATTTTTTCATTTCTTTCAATCTGGTTGCAAACCTGGGTTCCACTCCACTCCAAATTCTGCACACTATTTTAATCTGATTCAAGTTCCAAAATGTTCGGCAACAAAATGAACCATTGTCCTCTTGGCAACGGCATACAATTTTGTCACAGAAATGGTATCATATTTTTAACGAATCATCTGATCAGCAATTGTTAGCTAAATTAAAATCAATTCTTTGTGACTGTTGCTGGGTTGGCTCTGAGAAGTAAAATAAATAATTATAGCTTCTGGGAATTGCTGAGATACTGTATGAGTGCAAGCACAAAAACAAGATCTGATAACAAAAAAAAGGGTCTTTGTGATTGCTCAATAAAACAAGCAGAAAATATCCCAATTTAGGCTCTCCTCCCTCTCTATTGTTTTCTTTGTGCCATTTTGAGTTGTTTCTCTGGATACCAAATTAGTGTTCAGGTCAAACCAATTTCTCTTTTTAAGTGTTCTCTATCCCCAGAACATAGAATGGCATTTGGGGGCTTGGCATGTGTTGTTCTTCTCATCACTCAATTTAAAGATGTCATTATAAACCCTATTTTCCATACAAAATAATAACTAATTCCCAGGAAAATCAGAAATAAGAGAAAGTGCTTGGCTGCACTCAAAGCTTACAAGTTGGATTGTCACTGCACATGCTCAGAACGTATTTACAAGCATGTGTTCTTGACACATAAGAGTGGGAAATAAAAAAGAATGCACCAGGTTTGATTTCTGTGCAGTTATATTAAAGTGCGATTCACATCCTCAAATGTGAACTTGCACGTGCTAATGCTAATGAAAAAATCAACCTTGGCACACAATAAGTCTATAGTTGGCTCACGGAATCTTGACCTAAAACCACTACTGTGAATGATAGAATCATCCCAGAGTAACCTGAATCATTCCACATTTGCCATGGAGATGAGGTCTGAAAGCAAACAGAAAAGCTTTGATGCTGAGTGTCCCCATGTTTGCATTTGTATGAGATAGCATTGAAGCTAACACTCTAAAAGCATTTCTATAATCTCGCGAGATCTCAAGTAACGCAAGATATACTGCAAAACCTGGCACGTGCTACTTTTGAAATTTTAGTACCTGGTCACGGTACCGGTAGATGGAACCTTTTAAAAATGCAGTGGTTTGTAACTGCAGCATACACGTTTGAATCAGGGGCAATTCCCCCTGATTCGTTATGGAATTTTCCGATTTTTGGCCATATCTACGAAACATTGTGGGCCGTAAGTCGAAAAGTGCCATACTTTTCTAAGGCCGTTATAGCAAAATGCCGTATAAAGAGCGGCCGTATAACGAGGGTTGAGTGTACACAAGAATGTACACCACATCAACAATAAAACACTATCCAGCCATTACACAATAAACTAAAACTACATCTTGAAGCTAACAGTTTGATTTTGGTTATTTTTGTAAAAATGAGTCTCTACTAGAGATCCAGTTCCACAGCAGTTTTTTTTTCTTCCGTTCTCTCCACTTTAAAACTTTTTCCATTAATTTAAAAAAATGTCCTCATTTTTCTATCGCTTAATCCTTTCAGAATGATGAAAATTAATAAGACTCTTGTCAAGATTTGTTATCATGGCAAAGAAGATTCAACAACCAGATTACTTTTTACATGATGAAGCCCTTGCAGAGAGAGCAGTGCACATCATAATGGAAAAAAAAGGTCAAAACTGTATATAAATAACCTATTTCCAGTCTAATCTTTCTGCAACTATATTGGAAAAGGAAAGAAAGAAGCATTTGGAAATGTTGATCTTTTCACCAAAGTCTCAAAAAGGAAACTTTGGCCCTAGCCAACAAGGAAGCAATTTCTATTTGGCAAACTGCTGTCATTTCACAGAAATGACTCAAGAAAAGAGAGAAAAAAATCCTCCATCAAATTGAATAAACTCCAAGTCCCCAACTAGGAATCACTTGAATGCATTTCATCATTTCACTTCATTGCAGACACATAAAATAAAAATTTTCACTGCTCCTAAACATCAATACAAAAACTATTGGCTGCAATACTCCTCACTACTAATTGCATATTTCAGTAACAATGTACTGTACGGCCTCCAAGAACTCCATCTAAACTACTTGGACAATGATGGATGCTCTACACATGTTTCAACATACGGCTGCTGCTGCATGTTTGCCGTTCTGCAGTCTTCCACGAGCCTGTCATCATAAATTCATGCAGGGAGTTTTAATCGGGTAATTTTTACAACCGCACAATTAAATTCCCACATCTTAGAAAAAATGAATTTTGAAATGACGACATACCTTAAATTCACGTAAAACCCGCATAAAAGAGAAAACTACAAGTACACCAACAACCAGGGCTGGATTTACCATTAGCAGAAGCATAGCAAGAAGTCAATGAGCCCTTGTCTAAGTTGGGTTGGTGGGCCCTTTAGCTGGGATGTAGCTACAGTATATATAAAAACATCTATCTCAATGCGCTCTTTGTTTCGTAATAAAACTTAATTGATTTTAATAACATTAATCAAACCAAAGGCCTTTCGATCAAACGATCATCTTCAGTGGTCAAACGATTAAGTAACTACTATGACCGATCCCTCCATATATGTTCGAAACTGGGTTCTACAAAAATCCGAAATTATGGGTTTTCCTAAAACCTGAAATACTGGGTCCCAGCGGAAAGCTAAGTACCAATAAACCAGATTGAAACATATACAGATCCCAAGTATCAAACTATATCAGTAAATAATTAGATAATAATTAGAAAACCGCAAACAGAAACTCCAATAATTTGCTAAATCGCTCTAATTTCATGGATATTACACCAAAGATGCATACCGCACTTCTATCTCTATTTAGTGCTCATCTCAAACGATATGTTAAGTTGCAAACAATGACATAATACTAACACTAAACAAAACCAGGCATCAAAATGGAAAATTTCACAAACCGGAATGCTACTTCAAATTTAAAAAAAAGAGCATAAGTTTTACAGTATTTTCCATAATTTCATCAGAGATGCATTTATTCTGAAAATGTCAACAGAATGTCCTCTCTTCAGCTACTGTACATACTGCAAATGTACAGAAAAAGTGTTGAAAGTTCTCCTTGTTCTTAGATCTTGCAACAATTGAATTTCAAATTCTTCCAGGCAACTTCTTTTCCTTCCCTTGTTTCCTTAACTGCTTTTTTTTCAAATTTCCCCAAGGCTAAATTAATTCTCTCCACTTTTTATTCAAGAAATCCTTTTGTTCCTTCTTTTGTCCAAATTTACACACCTAAGCATCAACATGCAAGGGTTTTGTTGCCTTTGTACAAATTAAACTTAAACAACTTTTACAACCTGCTCTGGTTTCTCACCAAAATGATGTTGTAGCTTGTCCAGTGGAAAGAAAAAGAAGAAAAAAAAGCTAACATCTTTAAGCCTGTTGTACCAGCATGCTAAATCCAAGATATTATCATATAAACGCAATAAAAAAGCAATGAAATTTCAAAATCCATTGCAGGTGATTCTCCTCCAGGTCAAATGCAAGCAAAGTTAATCTTCTTACTAATTAAAATACACTAGACAATAAAGAATGCCAATAAACACTCAAGCAATTATTTGCATTGAAATGACTGTAATGGTCAAAGTTTATGAATATAAAACAAAATCTTGAGTGTGTGATGATATTTTGTTGTCTTAGGACTATTTCTACTGTTGTTGTTTCATTTTGCAGTATTTTCCCCCAACATATTGATCAAAAATTAATGAATATCATTCGTCTAAGCAATTTATGTTATAAAAACAAGTTTATTGGAACCACAAATATACTGCATGGTACATCCAATATGTAGCAAGAGCACAAAATGGCTTCCAATCTGTTGCAGATTACTACGTGTTTATGCGTGCAATGATCATTAAACATAGAAAATTGGCCGTTTCCGTTTAACCGACTAACAGGAAATTGCACGAGACTTTTCGTGCAAATATCACAAGTTTGACAATGTGTAAACCTTTTTTTATTTCGTATTTCATTGCATTAAGGCACAATTTAAGTCCAATTAACAAGCCACGAAATAGTAGTAGGCGACAATTAGGGCCGCACTTTGGTATTCGTCTGCCCTAAGCACTTTTATTCCGAAATACCAATACCATATATTGTTAAATTTCAATTTAACGTGAACGTTACGCACACGTACACGTAGACGTTAAACACGGCGGTTAATTGAGCACCGGCCCCTAAAGAGACCCAAACCAATTCAGAGCTTTACGGTACATGCGCAGACATATATTTTTGAATAGGTAATTGCCAGTGCGGTCTGCTGGTGAAAGTTAGAAGCTGTTAGATAAAGCGCTCTTGTCTAATGCAGTGAAGCCCACAAAATCGTTACGCTGGAGATGAAATCTTCAATTTGGAATAACTAATTTAAATAAATAACCAATGACCACAAATTTCACCTGCTATAAAGTTGGTAAATACATAAAAAAAAAATTTGGGAATTTTTGTGCCCTTAAAAATTTGAAGTTACGCTTGGTTCATCCATCTTGTCTGTTTTTGGATGCCTTCTACTCCTTTAACATCACATGTTCTACACCTAACGTGCCTAATGAAATCCTGGCGACAATCGGTTAACTGCCAAGCAAAAGTAACCACTGAAAATGACCCAAAAAGGTGAAAAGTCAGAGGCGGTTGGTTTTAATAAATCCAAATTAAGCGCATGCAAGTTTGTTATTTAATCTTCTCGAAAACATTATTTTTAATTTTTCATCAAACTATCAACAAATTATCGCCGACCAGATTCAAAAATTACGCGTCGTGATGCGGCTCGTGGCTTATGCCAAGCAATCACATTAAAGCCGGTTGGTTCAGTAAATGTACAAGCCCAATAAAATGCAATTATTCCTCCTGTTTTTGTTGTACTCATGCCCGCAAAGTGGTTAAGCGACTAAACAGTTGACTTGTCAATGAAAGTTTCATTCCAAACAATTAGGACGTGCTCCAGACCCATTTCCAACTGAATTCTCTTCAAATTAAATTTCAAAATTCCTAAGACTCAGCTTATCCAGCCATCTCATTTCTAGTGACCACAATACACCATTATCAAAAAGCAGAAACATTGCACTCAGCCCAATGACTTTGCTTTCAGTTTCAACCTATGGCTTTTGGACAAAGAAATTCTGAGAGGAAAAAAGAAATCCAAGGCAGTCCTTCTTCACACAAGTAAAGCCGTCAGTTCAGTATAGTGGTTCCAACTAAGCATGTTAAGAATCTGTGATAGAGCAAGTTGCAGAGGCTTTTTAGAAAAGAGAAAAAAACCAACAACCAAGGGCTGACTATTTCAAAGGCTTAAAAAAGCTGTATTCTAAATGTTATTTTGTCTTTTTCAACTTCTTTAAACCAGTCTAAATGCATGTTTAAAGGTAGGTTAACACTCGTGTTCACACTAGACACAACACAATGAAAAATTAGTTAAACGCAACTGGCCAATCAGGAGAATACAATGAAATTCAATTTCAATGACAATAGAAAACGGTTTTTTAGGCAAATAATGCTTTTCCTACAGTTGAGAATGACAATAGACTAAATCAGCCACCATTTTTCAAGTTCGAACGACACGAGACATTTAAACCGCAGTTTAACATCTCGTTTAACGTAGTGTTTAATCTAAATTACTTTACGAATGCACCTATTGTTTAGATTTTACAGAGCCTTCAGCAGACTTTTCCCCAATTACTCAGCTGCTCTTCTTTCCTTCAAACTTCATCTGGAAGCAATTATTTTTTTCTCAAGCGTTCCAAGGAAAAAACAAGAGACAGCAATTGCAAACCATTGACCAGTTGGCCAGTGCAATAACATAGAAGCTGACCTGCCTCCTTGAAAGATGTTCTTGTCATTCCACCAAGTCTTGATTAATGGCACAGCCCAAAACAATTAAACAATTACTTCTTTCCTTTGTTTTTCCTCCAAATCTCCTTTGTTGCAAATGAAACTAACTTGACAAAATTTGCATTCGACCAAACAAACAGTAGTGAAGAACTGCATGTCTGGTCGGCACAAGACAAACTCTTGTCACTAGACACCGGTTGGTGGGGGAGTAAGCAGAGCCACTTGAGCACTATTGCTTTGGATGGAAAGTGCAAATTAAATTGTGGGACCATCTAGAGTTCTTCTCAAATTCGTCATAAACATTAATAACAATAAACAAGAAGTGCAGGTTTTCTCGCAAATCCTCCTGTTTATTCCGGAGTAAATTAGGTTACAATTGCACGCTCGTCAATTTGCATTAGCTTTTTTTTATATTTCTTTTCCTCTACGATATTGCATTTCATTTAATTTACATGTTCTCCATTTCCAGTTTGCTTGAAATGAATTGCAAGCAATTCCCTCGAGAGAGCATCAATTTGATACTTGGGGTTCCATTACAAGTGCCGAAAGGGAAAGCTGGGCAGAGACGGTCAAAGACCATTTATTTGGTTAATTTTATTAGTTAGACTTGTATAGCCAATCTCCATGTCCAATATGTCCAATTTCCATAGAAATATCACAAACATGGACATGTTGGCAATAAATGTTTTTATGGTTTCCACCTCAAACATGTTTGAAACAATAAAAGAGTTCCGGATTTAGATAGCAAGCTCTGAAATAGAGATGCATCCTAATGTCTGTTTGAAACAATTCCAGCACGCACTTCTAATTCAAAAAGATAAAAAAGAAGTCTTTCCGCCGACTTCAAAATCTCCTCACTCCCCAGTGATGTAAACACGCTTACCAATCGGTCAACAAAATAATAATAATAATAATAAAACAAGACATTTATTTAGCCAACCCAAGAAACAGTAGTAACAGTAGTAACAGTATGCATCTAAAATATATTCACATGGAAGCCATACTCTGTATACAGATAATTAGCCAAAGTGTATTGCACCTATACCTCGCTACACGGCCGCTCTTTACACGGCATTTTGCTATAACGGCCTTTTTCGATTTACGCCCTACAATTTTCGTTATGCAGCCAAAAAGTCGGGAAAATTGCTGATACAATGTAATGACATGTATTGTTGCGGGTTACTATGCGATGTATGAATTGATTGTTTGAATAATAAAATTCATTCCGTGTGCGGATATCTTACCAAATTGTGTGTTGAATCCAATCTCCTACATAGGTTATGGGCCCAGCACACTTCCACTGCGATGTCTGGAATGACTTTCTTGAGGACCCAACCTTGCATTCGCACCGAGAACTTGAAAACCCACAGAAAATGCAGTTGGGAGGCGGGTGGTAGATGTTCTTGCCAGTGGCAAATCTAGACTTATTGGGGCCCTGAAGCTCAGTATGTTGAAGGAGCCCCTGCCCCTCAGAGGAGCCCCTTATCAAGTATTAAATTACAGAAAATTAACTCCTGTTTAGGACTTGCAGTTGCTCATTTTAAGCTGTAAGTCAAGCCAAAAATGTAATCCATACATACATATTTTTTCCTGAGAGCCCGTCGTGTCAGCCTTCATAAGTTTCAATATAGTTCCACCACTGATTCTTGACATAGAAACAGTACCTCTAAAGTGCATTCACTTCATCGACGTACTTTTCTTCGACTCCGTTTATCCCTAATCCAGGGCCGTGCCTTGCTATGATACAGAGAGGCGGCCGCATCAGCCGGCACCGTAAGGAAGCGGCATAAGCAGCGAAATCAAAATACACATCCCTAATTAACGAATTTGCTAAAGTGAAAAGTTAGATGGGTAAAACTGTAGTAGATTGCAATTTTTTTTTAAAATCACACTCGAAGATTATTTTAAAGAAAAAACATTTACGAGGCGGCATTTCGAAGACTTGCATCATACTGAGAAAATCTACCGCACGGCCCTGCCCTAATCTGACAAGTTTCTTCTTTTATTAACAGTATGATGTAAACCCTAGCCTGGAGTTCATGAAACACAGCGCCGATGAAATGTACCATCAGACAAGGCTGAGAAACAACGGAGATTGCCGGCAAATGACGGGTGACCAGCCAATCTGAGCCGTTGCGCAAAGTTGAAATTCTGCTGCCGTTCCTTCTCAGGGCTAGTGTCATCTGCATCAACTTTAAGGTAGCAAAGTGGTAAGTGGCAGTCGCTCGTCTTTTGGGTGTTGGATGTGGCTGAATGTTGACATTGTGGTTGTTCTTTGCCGTCCTCGAAACAAGCGTGCAAACAAGAATTCCAATAAACCCCAAACACGCAGAAAAAGCCCTCCCTGTATCCGACAAAAGACATCACGTGACCTCGACAAGAGGACAAAGCTCGAAGTAGCCTCGCCTCGCCTCGCCTCGCCACCCAAAAGCCAATAAGGCATGTCTGGCTTTTAGATCCAAGGGTTAAAATTCCCCAGGAACTGCAGCGAATTTGATAAAAGGAATGAGTACACAAAAGTATAGATAAACTTGGCAAACTTGGAGGAAAACTCGACTATCAATCCAGTGGATTAAATTGTTCGTTCCAGTCGCCTCCGTGTTCTCCACGGGCTCAATGGAAATTTCACCAAGTTTGACGTAGAGTGGAAGAGAATTTTTAGAATTAACACAGCAATTTTAACTCGAAAAAAATAGAGTTTAAATGTCGATGTTGTAAAAAATACTCGAATTTTTTTTCTATGTAAGATCAATTTTCATTCGATTTTTTTTCTATGTAAGATCAATTTTCATTCGATTTTTTTTCTTTCAAAAAAGATCGATTTTCACTCGATTTTTTTTTCGTAAAAGGTCTTTGTTTCATGAAAAATATAAATTTTTCTTGGATTTTTTTTCTTGTGAAATATCAATTATACTAAGTAGATTTTTTCATGAATTATCAATTTTCACTCGATAATTTTCATGAATCATCAATTTTCACTGGATAATTTTCATGAATCATCAGTTTTCACTCGATTTTTTTCCATCAACCAAACTTGCCTTTACCAATCATCTAACCTTGATCTAAATGAACACATGACTAATTCATAAAATCCAATACCTTCGCCATTTTTTTCCACCCGTCGCTCGAGTTCCATCCCCAACCTCACTAGAAGCCCAAACATAACATACATTTTCCTAAAATAACGGCACGAAAGCAAATTGAATTTTCTCTTTATTATGCACGAATTTGCCCGCCACTTTACGCCAAATTGGATCGGTAGAACAGATGCAATCGCTTCAACAAACAAGCAAAAGGAAACTAATTTGACACACAACGGACATTTTGGAGCGCCGTTGCGGGTGCCAGCGAGACAGCGCCGACCTAATTCGACGCAATGAGTCTGCACCGCTTGTCCACCAGCCAAATTGCTACCAGTGCCCAGTCAGAGGCCGCTCAAAATTACCTCTGCCGCATGTCCCCGCCACCCAATCCGCAAATCCCCCAAACACTCCCCCTGGCGAGTGAATTAGGAGCGTCGCACTCCATTCAATCTGTCAGCGACGTCGGACAGACTAATAAGCCTTTTGCGTGACCAATGAGCAAAAACCTGAACCCAATCGCACACCTTATCGAATAATCCAAACTTTTTACGTCTTTGGAACTCGTGATCCTTTTAATCGAGCCCCAGGGACCCCGTTCCACAGATATCAACTTGCTGCGTGGTTCCACGGACAACTCTCCCGGGACCACCTGTCAAACGTGTGACCGGTGAAAATAGAAAACTTTGGTCAGGATTTCCAAATAACGAACCACGACGAAAAGCCGATCCAAAATGGCCACCACCGAAGTTTTAATTACGGGCAGTTCCAAAGAATCGGAGTCGTCCACGTGCCAGATTCAATGAAACCTGAAGGACCGCAGAAAGGAAATCTAGCGGCCCACGTGTTAGAAAATTTAGAATCAATTTTCCTCTTGGTTACTACAAAAATCAAACCAAACACACCCAACCCTCGCTATATGGCCGCTCTTTATACGGCATCATTTCGCTATAACGGCCTTACGGAAGTATGGTACTTTTTCGATTTATGGCCCACAATGTTCGTTATACGGCCAAAAAGTCAGGAAAATCCCCTGTGTATGTTCCCCTGATTCGTTGTACGGCTTTTCTCTTTATACAGCCAACTTTTCCGGAATGTATCTAGGCCGTAAAGCGAGGGTTGGGTGTACTAAAACAATTGTATCAATGCAATGTCGTTCATCAAATTAAATTTACTTGTTATTATGTATGATAAATAATACTTGTAGATAACTTTCATGTCTTTTTTTGGCGGTCCGTCCATAGGTCACAGTGAATCCATGTAGCCCTTGGTCTTAACAAGTCTGTGTATCCCTGCCCTAGACTAATTGGAGGTAAAGAAAAATTTAACAATCAATGTAGTAAATATGAATAAAACCTGTAGAAATTTAACCATTGAGAGCCTCACTAGGGTGGAGACTGGGCAAAGTGGTCCTGCCACCCCCTAACTGGTACAGGTGGATGTCCAGTCTAGCTGCAAATGGAAGCTTGCCTTTATTGAACCCACATTTGGTTTGTTTACAATTGACCAGCAATCTGGTAGACCACAGAATATACCTGCACCCAACAAAGGCAGACAGATAAACCACACTCCCATCCTTAGACTGGCATACAACACTGAATTATTGAAGGAAACCTTGACAAGTCAAAATGAATTTAAGCAAAGAAAAAGCACACTTGATCTACAGCCAGAGCCAGGCTAAATTAAGTTAAACCAAAAAGCATTTCAAGCTAACAAGCCCCTGCAGTTGCATTTATTCACTTTATATACAGTCATAAACCAAAGCTTCGGGTTTTAGCCTCCGATAGAAGCGTATCATCAATAACAAGTATATTCGATTTCAACTGCAAGGGAAATAGGATACACTATGCTTGGTCAGAACTAATTATTTAATTCAGTATGCTTTGCAACAGATGTTTAAATTCAAAGTGTGCATTAATTGGACAAAATTAAATCGGCTTAGCACAAAGCGGACTGAATGCAGTCGTGGCCACATAGTTAAAGGCCGGTCCCATAAACGAATTTTCTGAGAAACCCAATTTGAATTTGCAATGAAAACTGAAGAAACCGTTCTTGACATAAAAGCAGTACACCCACACCTCGCTTTACGGCCGGGATACGTTCCCCTTAATTCGTTAGGAAATTTCCCAACTTTTTGGCCGTATATAAAATATGTTAGGCCATAAGTCGAAATTTAGCCATAATAGCACAAGGCCGTTATGGCGTATAAAGAGCAGCTTTAAAGCGAGGTATGAGTGTACATTAGATCAAACAAAAAAAAAATCGCTCATCAAAGCGAAGGTGGATCTACTACAGTATGAGGCTAATGAGGCTTAAGTCTGACACAACAGAGGCCCCCAGGATAAAAATATCTGTATGTATATGTAAGCTAAGTATGTTGAGGAGCCCCAGCATCAGGGCCCCAATAAGTCTAGATTTGCCACTGCATCCAAGTACTGATTAGACTTAATGCTGCATACCTTCTGCATTCAAATGAAAACAGTCATTGTGATAAGTTGTGCCATACTGAAGATGACCTCCTGGGTCAGTCTCAGATGTCATTAACTTTGAACCCTATTTGACATCTACGCCAAGAAATAATTTGTGCACGAGCTTTAAAGACTTTCCGATCGTCTGAATTTTTAAGTCATGCTCTCAATGAAAAGATGCGACAATTTTTATGACCGCAATTGTACATGTATACGATACTTTTGACACCTCGTGGAGCTCCTGGAAATGGTTCACAATGGCTCCTTAAAGCGAAATCGAAGAAAGTTAAAGTGACTTCTGTAATAATTTACGAATGTGTAATAATACATAAAGTCCCACTAGTCCTTATTGCAGAGTCCCAGCTGCAACTGTTTTCTTTCCATCTGATTATTTTCTTTTGAACGCCTCAAGCACAGTTTCATGTATTGACAAATCTGCTCATTCCCTACGCTCCGCTCTCCTCTCTTTGTGCAATGATACAGCCTCATCTAGCTGATGTAAGTCTTCAGACCAGAATGAGTGACTCTATTCTTCCACCAACCCAATTTCCGCCATTACAGCTTGGAGACAAAGATGCTAATAGACAAGCAAGTAGCATTACCAGGATACAATGTCCTGTTGGCCTTTAAGGACAAGATGCAAATTCCAATGGCTTTAAGCACTGTACATCCAACCATTTTGTAAATACGTTTAGAACTTTAAGCCGAAGCCTCATTTGACATTATCCATTTAATCCATTACTTTGTCTAAAATAAAGTGGAGCTGCACTTCCACTGCAGGTTGTAAACCAACCAAGAAACAAGCAGGCACTCATTTTTCCTTGTCGTTCAATTTTATTTCATTTTTTTTACTTCGCTCTCTGTCCTCTTCTTGTTGCTATGTCAACATCCTACAAATCAAGTTACAAGGCAACACTATAAGGTCGACTAAGTTGGGAACAAGCCCCGAAGGAATCCAAAGCTTTACTCAAGAACCTTCTTAAGCCTGGCAACATAAAAATGCATCCCTAAATTGCTATTTTTTTTTTAAATAATTCAAGACTCCATTTTTTCACTGAGCCATTCATGGATAACCTCTATCATAATTGGTGGAAATTTGTTGGTTAGTCCTCTTTGTAAGAGGATGTCTTTTGTGATGGATTAGCTTGTTTCATTGCATCCAACCGACTGGCAATTGCATTCGGTCGAATAATCAACTGTGCATGTTCAGTCCTGATAAGTGGCTTCAAAAGGCAAAAAAAAGTAGAACTTCATTTGCCTTTGTGCTTCAGTTATATCCATCTCTTTCTTCCAACAGATTTAAGAAAAAGAAGTGACTTTTCCCTCCATTTTTGAACTCAATTTCATTTCTTACCAATATCAAAGCCTAATTATTGCCTTAACTAACAATGCAAATCAGTTCAAAGCATAATTATTGCCTTAACTAACAATGCAAAATAATTCAAAGCATAATTATTGCTCCAACAATACCAATCCATTCAAAGCATAATTATTGCCGTAACAATTTCAATGCCATTCGAGGCATAATTATTACCTAAACAATATAAAATCATTTCTCCACAACATCAACAACGACTTTCTTGATGATAATAATAGTGTGGTTTTAATGATGTTAATGGTGCGCTAAACTACAACAAATACATCAAAAGCACAGCCTTTCGATCAAACAATCATCTTCAGTGGTCAAACGATTTCTTCACATATTCTCACATTCTCATTGTACTAATTGGTTGAAACAATGCAAGACTAATTATCTCCCAAAGGTGTTGACTTGGGGGAAAAAAAGTTGAAAAAAGTGAAGAGATTTCTTCCTTTTTTGTCCATTACCAGTTTTTTTCTTCTACCAAGCGAACAAATCCCACGATGAAGAAGCAATCTTGTCAAATAAGGTTCATATCAACATAACTTTTAAAAACTAGTTTTAGGAGAGAAAAGGAGAGAAAAGTTAACTGATGTGCTACACTGGGTGTATGAAAAACGTCACGTCCCTGAGCGAATGCCAGAGCGCCCACTAGAGGTGAAATTTGACGTCAAACTGACATCTACAATTTTTATCTGTGCGACCAAACGTAAGTGGAAATCCTTCAATTTCATAGGATGAGAAATTTTTCAAGCCACAACTCAACCTAAACTCAATTTTTTTCTTTCGACTCTGGGGATATTGGACCAATATTTTATTTTCTTCCAATTCTTACCTCATCTTCCACCAACTTATTCAGCCACTTAAACCCCATGAACACAGAGCCAGCAGACAAACTAAGTGCAATTAAATCATTCCTTACAGCAGCTATAGCCAGAGCCGTCCACAGACTAAATCGCGCCCGAAGCAAACAAGACACATGTAACTTGTGACATGCCGTACTCCGCCTCGATGCCACGGCACCCTTGTACTGCAGCGCCGTGAGGCCGACACTGGCTATAGCGGTCCTGGAATTTGGCAATTTACATTACTGTGGCATAGGTTTTCGGGATCAAAGGGAGGAATTTTTAGTGGACCCATATCTTGATGCTAAATTCAAACTGCAAATTCCATTTGACGTCAGTCAGCTTGAAGTATTTATTTATTTGAAACAAAAACTCCAAGAGAGTAAATACAGGTTGACATGCAATTGATTTTTGCCCAGAATACTTTGCAGTGCATTCCTGGTAATGTCAAGGATTATTGCACACCGAAGTCTAGTAAAAGTTCTTTTTCTTCATTTATCAATAGAGAATGCAACCATACAACTATGGAGGCGCCTTCATACTGGAATCCAAGCTTTAGCAACCTTAGATAGACCAGCATGTGTGAACTTCTTGAGCAACATCTTTTGAATCATACAAATCTTAACAATACTTCATTCCAAGCTGATTAATGGTTTTGATTTCTGTCAGACCGTGGATTATGGGAGCTCACTAGCCCTTCGTGTTTGTTGTTGCTTAGGGCCCTGCGATGCGGTACCTAAATCCGGGCCTGTTTTCCATAATAAGTGTTCTAAATAAACCACTTGCAGCACATGAAATTTGCACATGGTTGCACAAACAATAGCTCCAACGCTGGAAGTAAAGTTGACTATGAAAATCAATAGCGCTTCGAGTTGTAACAAACTTTTCAAAGAAAAATGTGTTATGTCACGTTACCTACACCAGGTTTTAATATGCAATCTTAAATCGGCAATTGGAATAAAGTGGCCAGCGGCTAGTTGAAGCTAAGCTAAACGATTTGCATGTAGCAGTCGAACGAAGAGGCCAAGAGGTCAATTACCTGTGCAAACGACTAACGGTTGTCGTAAATCTCTTGTTGAACCACTTAAGGCATGCGTGTATACATTAACTTTGTTACAGAGTTTGTTGTGAGGGATTAAATAATTCAGAAAAGTTGGATTAAAACCTGGCCCGACTATTAATCAGGAATAGAGCATGATTTAGGATTGCATATGTTTGCATAACTAGATTAGCTCGAAACACGCAACACCAAGATAATGTCTAAACTTATACCCATGGTGGACCCCATATATATGCCACTGGAAAACTTGCAAAATCATTTTCAGGTTTTCAGCCCAGTAACTTCATTTGTTTGTAAGTGTTTGAAGAAATCAGGGAAGTAAATTTTGGTCTTTACCAGTTGGAGGTTTTATTAGAACTGAATAGTACAGTGACAATAGTTTCTAATAAGAAGACAATTTAACAATATAGACAAAAGATAAGCATTCATTCATGCTTGCATTATTATGCGTTAACATTCTCGCCCGTATTGTTAAGCAAGTTCTAATAAAACCTCCAGCTGATAAAAACCAAAATTTACTCCTCTGATTCCTTCACCTAACTCCACAGTTTGCGCCCGGTATCTTGATGTTAAATTCAAACTGCACATCACATTCTGCATATGCATGTTACTTAGCAATTGTCCAGCTTGTTGCACACCAAAGGAAATACAGCAACACTAGTCGCATTCAATTAATTTTCGTCTAAATTTTCATCTTGAACGAATTTCTAGACTAAATGCCTTGTTTTTGAATGCAATCGTTTATTTGTTGAAATAAACTACTGCCAAACCGAGACCAAGTTCTTGGTCACGAGTGGAAAATGGCAGCTGTTGATATGCGTACCGGTAAGACTATTTAGATCTGAATTGTTTCCTCTCCCTCGATGTTTTTTTTTTATTGTTTCCAACCTTAATTGTAGTAATTATTATTGTTGTTTAGTTTTAAACATTAAACAACTGCTCCAATATTACTAACACTTCTCGTCGTCGATCTAACTGATCTAACTGGAATCCAAAATGGAGAAAATAGAGAGTTACCCACCTACAGTGCATTGATCTGCAAGGCATAAAACAACTGAAACCAACAAATCAGCAAACCAGCAGCATTGCACTTCATTACAGGTAATACTCCAGACAAGAATTTGAAAGCACATGACTCGTCTGTTGCACTTGTCAATTTCCAATAGAATATTTCTTTTCCCCGACTCACAACTGGCAGCATATCATTTGCAGCTGTGGACACGTGAGAAAGTTAACGTCCCTGCAATTCCACCACACTGTCACGTGCAGGCAACTACCCTCAAGACAGATGCCATCATGTTTACTGCCCCCTTTCCCGTAATGACCAGCAGACACATCCCAATTAAAGCTGAAACGCCAACACCTTTTCACTATTCCAAACACAACCGACAAAAAACAAAACCAAAATCACCATTTCACATTTCATCTCTCCGATGGAATATTGTGACCCCAGCATTGCGCCTGGACCACAAACAGGACGAGTTTGGGCCCAACACCATTCAGTTTCACCTCATGGGGCACCAGGGACTCGCAAAAACCTACAAGCCACTTCCTGACACCACTCAGTGTTTGTTGAAAACAAGAAAAGAAAAAAGTGCCGTAAAATCGAACAGCAAACGCTGCAAACTGCCCTTAAACTTGCACAGGTACTTTTCCATTACAAACCCCGTTAGAGCGAACTGTTTCGACATCTTTCGCTCTAACGAGGGTATCGGGGAAAAATAATACCACGTGAGACTCTCACGTGGTAGAAGTGAAACTTCTTAGCCCCTAGGAAAAGTTGATTTTATGCATTGCTTTTTTTCCATTTGTTAGAATGTACATTTTCTAAATGATGCGAGAATACTGCGTCGATGGTAGTGCCTGATCTGGTTGTAGACTGACCTTTGTCAGTGTTCAATTTCAAATTAAATTTTTCATCCAAAAATCTTATTAATGATTGAGCTTCGTCTGAGTTGAATTTGATGTTGAAATCACCGCTCATAATCAATAAGTGCGTTCAAAGTTAAATGGATTCTTCCAATTCTGCTGATTCCCTCGATTCTCCTGATTCTTGCAAGCCGGAAGTGGTGTAAATGACATCACTTTTTGAGAATCAGATTCTCAGAATCAGATTAATCATAATCCATCTGTTTAGTGGATTCTTAGGATTCTGATTCTGATTCTTGCAGCAGCCATTTTCCTTTCAATAGACCGAGCACATAGATAGTAAGTTTTAAACTAGTTTAGAATTGATAATTTGTTGATTATTTGTCTTTATCTGAATCTGATTCTTCCAATAAATCAACAAATAATTAATGTATCAAAAATGTCTCAGCCGGTTTTCTGAGACCATGTTCTGCCATTTTTTCCAGAATTTGTAGTGCTTGATCATATTCTGATCACTTCGTCAGGTCTGTATTGCTTACTGCGCATGTGTGAAACACCTGTTTTGGATTTCAAGTAGCCATTTTTGACAGATGTTCATTATTAGAATCTGATTCTGATTCTCCAGAGAATCAGAAAAATCAGATTTTGAAAATCCATTTCAACTTTGAATGCACCTATTGGCATTTCACATGCGCATAGCCACACACTACACACAGCGCATGCGCGTAGCCACGTTTCACTTTTTGTGACGTTCAGTCCAATTTGCCCTACCGCGCCTGTAGAAGTTTCACTTCAAAAAAATTGTCTGAGCATCTCAAATTGTAAATTGTGCAACCAGTGGGGTAGTTTAGCACTATTTATGATTCACCTTGGTCTCCGCCATTTGCAATTATGTTTACCCCAGTAATTGGTGTGGTTTTTACGATGATGCAAAGTGGAAAGATTTTTTTTTTGAATTTCACTTTTAATTAAAAAAATTAATTCTATGTAAAACTTTGCTTTGCACTTGGGAAATTCACAATGATATGTAATTTAATTTAATTTAATTTTATGATTTCTAAACTGTCAAATGAATTTTAATTTGTTGACATTCCTTAATTTAAAACGAAAAAAAAAATGTTATTATTTATTTGTGTTTTTTGTTATTTTTTGTTTTTAAATCGGTTCAATGAACCAAAAAGCCGCCACACAGGCTTCACTTTGTTTATATCAAACACGAAATTAAAATACGTGCCGGCGCACATCTAATAAAAGTTGAAGCGACGGTTATTTGGCTCAAAGGCAAAGCAAATGAAATTCCAACTGACTCACTTCTCTGCTATGAATGTGTGCACTTATTACACATATGTAACCGTGTCTAGCAATTATATTTCCAAACGAATCCTTGTCAGCAGCTGTATTATTGTTGCCCCGAATTTGGGAGTGGTGTGAAACAACAGGGAAGCTGACTAAAGCTGAAGAAAACAAAACGAAAAGAAATACGCAAAAACGAGTGCATTTGAATAGAAAAATTAAGTTAACCTCACAATAACATGGACGTTTTTTCTTTCAAATATGAAAATTCAAATATATGTAAACTGACTTTTCGAATGCAGCTAGTGTTCATTTCACATTATTTGCTCTTTAGTTTACTCTGTTTTACCTTGTTTTGCTTTGTTTTACCTTATTTTGCTTTGTTTTGCCTTATTTTGCTTTGTTTTACCTTGTTTTGCTTTGTTTTGCTTTGTTTTACCTTGTTTTTCTTTGTTTTACCTTATTTTGCTTTGTTTTACCTTGTTTTCCTTTGTTTTACCTTATTTGGTCTTTGTTTTGCTTTGTTT